>QUSF01000127.1:54907-142602 GCA_003676055.1 Chloebia gouldiae
AGCTGATCTTTTTTATAAAGAGCTGAACATTAATAAAGGCATAAGCCTCTGTTCATTACACAGTCCAAACCCTGGCCCTGCACAGACACCCCAACAATCCCGCCCTGGGCATCCCTGAGTGTTCCTGGAGCTCTGGCAGCCTCGGGGCCATGTGCATTCCCTGGGGAGCCTGGGCAGTGTGTAATACAAAAGAAGTGGGAGATGAAAAAAACCTGGAGAGATAGAGGCCATGAAAGTTTTTCCAAAATACATCTGCATGGTTGTGCTGCCTTGTTCTGGTGTCTCAACTAGGGCTGAAGCTCAGGGAATTTTTTCTTATGCTGCTGCATTTATGAAATTTGGAGCTGTGGAACTGTTCAAACCACGGATATTTTAATTTTGACTACTAGACAGAGCAACAGTTTTGGATGTTCCTTACATTGAGACGCTAATTTAGATTTTGAGCCCTGGATTAACGGAAGCTGGAGCTCTCCAGCTCCCTGGAGAAGAGGCACTGACACAAGGGGGTGTTAAATGCAGTGTTCCAATTCTGCCCTATTTTGTAGCTATGTTTTGGGGAGTGTAGAGCTCTTCATGCCCTACCTGTGTGAGCAAATATCAGGGAGGTCTCTTAGACCCAACACAGCGGGTGATTGTAGCACAGGAACATCCCTGAGGACATCCCTGTCTAAGGATAACAGAAATCCTCCATTCTCTGAGGCTGTGCTCACAGACCTCTGGCTTTATGAGGAGCCCACAGTGGCTCCAGCAGTTCCAAGGACTTGCAGGATTCAGTGCCACCCCCTGCTGTAAGGTCTCCACACCTGCTGGAGACAAAATGAGCAACACCTCAAACCACAGAGGAGAAGTCTCGATTCTAGGACCTCCTTGTGTTCTGCAGAACTCTTTAGCTCTCCCCCTGGGAACTGGAAATTTCTCAGAAACCCTCTGGTTCTGCAATGCTGACTCCAGGTAGTATTTATGGACTGAGTTCCACGACCACCACCTCAAACCTTCCTGCTTATTTGATCTGCCCTCTTCAAGACTGTCCTAGATTATTCTGCTCCAAATTCTTTATTGTAGTAGAATATTTAGTCCTGTTCTCACCTCTTTTCCATGCCAGGAGAGCTCTGCTTTTTCCCTGTTAGCATTTTTCCACTAGCTGTAGCACCTTGCCCCATGGGTAAGTGTGAGGAAAGGGTTGGACTTCCCTCTGTGTGGTCCCTCTGAGTAAACACAGAAGTTGGTCTCTGGTCAACATTTTGTGAAATTTTCTTTGTGTCCTGTTTTCCATCATATACAAAGCACACCAGTAATTCAGCATTGTGGGGATTTGCGTTCCACTAATATTCATTCATATGCCACGGAGGACTATAAAAGGAAGAAAGACTTGAAATGCAAGCCATAGAGGACTATAAAAGGAAGAAATACTTAGATTTCTATTCCTAATAAAATATTATTGAAAGTACTTATGTTCACTTTAATGGAGTAAATTTAATGGAGACTTTGGATATGCACTGGGATTTCTTACAGTGCCTAAATGAAGCTGGATGACTTTTGGGGCCAAATCTGAGGGACAATTTTTCTTTTTTTTCCTCAATAATTATTCTTTCACAATAGTTTTTGATTGCCAAGAGCTGGATGACAAAAGATGTGATTTTCCAGCCACAAAGTGTTAGAATCCTTGTCCTAATCAACTCAAAAGCAGTGTAATTCAGCAAACACAGAAGAAAGCAATATGTAAGGTTTGGAATAATGTACGGTGTTTCTGCTTCTTCCAAAAGTGGATGTTTTGAGGGAGTTCTTATCTAAAAAGATACTAAATTTCTGGAAGTTCTAAAATAAAATTATACATAAGAGAAAACATTTTCAATTTTTACCTCTGTTTATGCACAATAAATTTTCACTTAGCAGCTTCTGCAAGATGAGAATTTAATCCCCAAATTTAAAATTTCTATGTCCTCTATTGGAGGTTTTTACTAGGCTGCTTAAATTGTTGCTAGACTGCCAAGCAGATAAGTGAATGAACTGGAAATAATAACTGCTTTGGCTATTTTGAGAAGGAAGTCCTGAAAAATTTGGGTTTTCTATTTCCTATTGAGTTTTGTTGAGGTCAGTCCTGAAATATTTTAGAAAATAGAATATGTGTAAAAATCCATTAAGTGTGTTTGGTCTCTCTAACCTTTATTCTGGAGACACGCCAGCGATCAGTGATTTGATTCACTGCGTGTTAAAGGCTGCTTTCAACCCAAACCATTCTGTGATTCTGCGTTTAAAATCTTTCTACTAATTTACTCTTAGCGTTTTTTGAATGCTCCAGTAACAACTAGTCAGGAATTTGCCACCACTGTTGCTTGATGTGTGTGTGTGAGCAGGTGAGGGTGTGATTTGAAGCGAGGTGGGAAAGTTTCACTTGTTCAGACTGCAGCTCATTGAGGTGGGTGCACTCAGACAGTATTAAATTCCTGAGCTGTGCTCCTTGCGGGGCAGCCACAGGGGATTTCTCCTTCCACACATTCCGAGGTGCACATCGCTGCCAGTTGTGGAGGCCCCAAAAATAAGAGGGATAAGGAAACAATCATGTAATTTCCTAAGCGAGTCTGGGGCTGGGTGGGGCTGAAGGACACCTCCAGATGCGACTTAAATGGGCTCTTTAGCCAGAGGGAGGATCTGCTGAGCCTGCCTTGCACTGGGAGGGCAGGGGCGGAGCACCTTTTGTGTCCAAAACTGCAGCGTTCATTGAATATCTGAATGCATTTCAGATGTCACTGGCAGCTCCTCCGGGGACAGCAAAGGTCACACAGGAGATGAAGCACAACTTAAATGCTTCATCAGGGAAGCTCCTGCTTGCTCATGGTCTGAGGTACCCTCTCTCTGCAGTGGGTTGGTGTTGCAGTGGGGAGGGGAAAGTCTGAACTGTGCTGATGACCTGAATTGTTCTGTATCTGATCCCACTGTCAGTAATGGATTGCAAACTCCAGGAGCACATGTGTGGCTCTGCAATTCAATAGTTTATGCATTTACACCTCTGATCTCTCAGGCTTGCAATATTTATTTTGCTTCAATTATAAATCTGCTTTTACTTCTACTTACATATAGACATATACTGGGAATTTGAAACGGTAAGACCTACAGTTAAAATGTCTGTGTTTAGAGCACATAAGGAGTTGGAGTATTAAGCATCCATTTGCATATCCAGAGGTTACGTCAGGTGCATGCAAGGAAGGTTTTCATCTTTACTTTTGAGATTTGATACGTTAAATATCAAACTCGGCCATACTTTCAGCATCCTCTACAAATATATTTGGGTTATACTTGTCCAGGTGGGACAATCTTTTAGCAGCACTGCCTGGCTATTCTCATGCTGCCCCAGAATTCCTCCAGCAGACTTGGCCCTAGGAACGGTGGTGAAAGGGCTTTGTTTGCTACGTTAATCTGCTTCTGGATGGACCCAGCAGTGAACAGAATGGTCTCCAGAGCAACAGAGGGAAGTGCGTAAACAACACTTGCTCAACAGGTTTTTGTTGCGGGAGCTCCTGACTGCTCTGTTTACTTTGTGAAAATGGTCAGTGAGGTGCAAACATTCAACAAACTGTGAAATTCTAATAAAATAATTCAACTTTGCTTCTGGGAAAATTTTGAGCTTGTTGTTTTTAGCACATACAAAAAAATAATTCCAAGGACTATGCACACCTGACTAACGTGTTTTTTATGCAAAATCTTTCAAGAAATAGCTCTAGAAGTTATTTGACTGTAAATAATATCCTAGTAGACAGTTTTAAAATGGAAAGAAGTACTAAATGCATGGATGAGATTATTCATTAGCCACTACCTACTTCTATTAGGTGACTGCTGGAAATTCCCATTACACTTCTGGATTTCACAGGCAGGCCTGGCAAACTTCCTCATCGTACTCAGTAAATGGAGTTAATTGCATTGCCTGTTCTCTGCTTTGTTTTCCAAAGTGCATAAATACCTTTGGTTTTAAAGGCAATGCTGAGGTGAACATTTGTGCTTCTATTAAATACCATTGTGGCACAAGAGAAATACTTCACACTTTAGTACTGACCATCTGAAGACTTGAGGTTTTCTCTTTTTTGGGTTGATTATGCTTTGGATTTGCTGAGTGATAACTCTTGAACCAAGTTCAAGTTGTTGGGCTCACCCCGCTCTCCTGCATACATGCAGGTGGGCCTCAAAAGCCTGGTGGGCTTTTGAGTTTTTTTATCCAAATAGCTCTTCAGCCTCTGGACAGGTGTCCATGGTGGAGCTGAGCTCCATGTCCCCTAGCTGTCTCTGTTCCCAGCATCTCCCAGAAGCTCACCAGGTTGATACTGGCAACTTCTCATCCAGGCTTTGGTTGCAGAGGTGGAGTCACAGATCCACATGGTGAACAATCCCTCTGAGAGCAGCAGGTCCAACCACAGCTGGATGCTTTAATGGTCCAGCTCTATAAAGTTTAACAAGTTGATCACAGACCTTAAGAATCTTTTTGGGATTCTTTTATGAAACTTTTTGTGATGTCTTTTCATCAGGCTCTAAGCCGGGTTGATCAGTGCACCTTCCTATTGACTTGGAGAAGCCTTAAGAACTGGCTGCATGGCCGGACCAGAGAGTGGTGGTGAGCGGTGCTGCATCCAGCGAGGGACAGGCACCAGTGGTGTCCCTCAGGACTCTGCTAAGGCCAGGTCTGTTCCATATTTTTATTGACCACATGGATGAGGAGATTGAGTCTTTCATTAGTAAATCTGCAGATGACACTAAGCTGGAGCATGTGTCGATCTGTTGGAAGGTAGGAGGGCTGTACATGGAGACCTGCATGCTTGGATGGATAGGCAGAGTCCAATAGGATGAAGTTTAGTAAGTCCAGGTGCCCAGCCCTGCATTTTGGCAACAATAACGCCCTGCAGCATTATAGGCTGGGGATGGTATGGCTGGACAGTGCCCAGACAGAAAGGGACCTGGGGGCTCTGGTCAACAGCCAGCTGAACATGAGCCAGCAATGTGCCCTGGTGGCCAAGAAGGCCAATGGCTCCTGGCCTGTATCAGGAATGGTGTGGCCAGCAGGAGCAGGGAGGTCATTCTCCCCCTGCACTCCATACTTGTGAGGCCACACCTTCTCGTGTGCTGTGTCCAGTTCTGGGCCCTCACTTTGGGATGGATGTTGAGATGCTGGAGCACATGCAGAGGAGGCAACAAGGCTGGAGAGGCGCTGGGAACACAAACCCTGTGAGAAACGACTGAGGGAGCTGGGGTTGTTTATCCTGGAGAAAAGGAGACTCAGGGTTGACCTTATCACTCTACAACTTCCTGAAAAGTGGCTGTGGTCAGCTGGGGTTGGTCATTTTCTCCAGACAGCACTGACAGAACCAGAGGATACAGTCTCAAGTAGCACCAAGGGAAATATAGGTTGGATGTTAGAAAAGGTTTTCCACAGAAAGAGTGATAATGTGCTGGCATGGCCTGCCCAGGGAGGTGGTGGAGTCACCATCCCTGGATGTGTTTAAAAAAAGACTGGATGAGGCACTCCATACCACAGCTTGAGGTCTTAGGGCTGGGTTGGACTTGATGATCCTGAGGGTCTCTTCCAACCCAGTAGTTCTGTGATTCAGTGAATTAAGAAACTTAACAGAGCATCTGCTCCAGGACTGGACCCAGGGCTTTCACCACTACTCCCTGTGTCAGAAAAGTGATTTTTTAGGTGATCCTTTTGCACCATCATCTTTTCTGCCTAGCTGAGCTCTGCACTGGACTTGTGGATTTGTAAGATGTACTTATTGAACTGGACTAAACAGCACAGGTAGCTGTGCGTGTCAAGAGCTTTAAAGAGTGGAAACATTTCTCATGGAGAGGCTGGGAAGTGCAGGAATCTTGCTCCAGTGAGGAAAAAGTCCCTTATCCGTGAGTGATGGGAAGGAGATAGAAGAAGAGAAGCTAAAACCATAATAGTAGCCAGAGAGAACTGCTCTGCAGACCATATCAAATTGGGCATCAGGAAAGCATCAGGAAAATGTAGGTTGTTCTTTGTGGTTACAAGCTACAGTGCTAAAATGTTATTCATTACAACCATGTTTAGATTTCTTGTGGTGACTTTTTGAAAGGATATTTTGTTGTATTTATGAGACAGATGTAATTACAAGAAAACCATTTTTCTTGTGTCAAAACTGCCAGTGAACCTCCCTGAGTGGAAGGCAAGTTCTTTCATTGTTACAAGTGTTTGTGGACAAACATCTTGAGGGGGGGTTTCTTTACCCCTTCTTTTAAAATACATAATGGTGAGGTAAAAAGACATTAACTGGAATTGTAAGATGAGTTGTGGAGGCCCAAAAAGATGTAAGATGATTTAAGATATGTGGACAGCGTGAGTTCTGGACCCTTCTGTTCCTCGACTTCCATCTCTGATTTTGGCAGAGGATCATCCTGTATTCATTGGAGCACTGGGGGGTTATAATGTCAAATCCATTGTCTGTCTATTGCTGTTTATTTTGAAAAAATGAGGGGTGGGGAAGACTTCTGGGGTCCAATGCTGGCATGACCTAGGCAGAGCAGCACAGAGGCCTCAAACACAAATCAGGCTCCAGCTTAGTCATTCCCATTGCCCTTGGGATCATATTCTGAGAGAGACAAATAGGCGTTAGGAGGTGACACCGCTGTGTGAAGCTGTCTCTGCTAAGGCAGGGACCTTAATCCACCTTGAAAGCAAGTTATCTGATAAATCCTGCATTTCTTCTCTTTCTGGAAGGCTCTGTTACCCACCAATTTCAGCTAAGCTGAAATGAACACAAAGGGAGCTGCAGAATTGAGTCAAGAGCTCAGTACAAGAGGATGCTGAGAGTCTCTAGGTCCCACTAACGTTGCTCTGAGACTCCATCTCTCCGTACAGGCACATTTGCTCATTAGGACCAAAAGCAAAAAATCTCACTGCAGTTCTGCTTAACAAGATTGAGTGGTTTTGTCCCTAATCCCAGGCACACAGACACCCTGTTAGGGATGCAGAAAGAGCTGTAATGGCTGTGCCTTGATTAAAACTCCTGACAGCAAACATGGCACAACTCTGTGGGATTTATTACTGTCTGTGTGGATCCTGTTTGTTTTTTCCTATGGAAATTCAAGTTTATACAAAGGCCATCAGATGGAACCTGCACGCCTTTATTATTACTAATAGTGGCTGGGAGTGCAGATCGAAATGATGCATAACATTTTTTTTTAAAGTAAACCATAAGCCAAGTTAAATGAACTTTAAAAATGAACATGATTCATAACAGATACCATTTTAAAACTGACCAGACACAGCAAATGTAAATTCTGTCCTTTTAACTGTAAAATGTTTAAGCGTATTTGCAAAGGAGTTTGAAAAATTAAAACCATACCTTCTCTGTGTTTCTCCAGCCATGGAGAAACATCAGAGTTTGCATTTGAAAGGATGGCAATACTAACTGTAGAGACAGGCTGGATGTCTACTTGAATTATCCTGCTTGTTGAGGGGAAGTCTTAAACTGATGAGCACATGTAATCTGTAATGTATTAAAAGCATATTCCTTATTGGAGTCCCCATATTACATTTCAAATACATTTCCATGGAATGTTTCAAAATGTCATTTAACATTATTTATATTTTCATTGAAATGGCATGTGTCCCCTCAACACTCATCTAGAGCTTTATTATTATGATTCTTTGGACAGTTTAAAGACATGAGTTCACTTTTTGTGGTTTTGTGTGCCTCCCACTACCTCTGTTCCTGCTTCAATGCTAATGCCAGCTCCACATCCCCCCAACAGTATAACTCCAGCTTCTTGGCCTCTATAGGATCTGTTTCAATTGATCAGAGGTTTGGCTAACTTAAATATTTAGGCAATATATAATAACTGTATCTCAAACAAACAGTTATTGCAACCATCACTTGCAGTGCTTGCTATCATTAAGAAACAGAATTCTGGCTTCCATTCTAGCACCTCTTTTTCAATTGTGTTTTGTTTCAGTGGGGTTTTTTCCTACCCCAGAGTGATTTCTGTCACCTGGAGGGTGATTTTTCAATAAGAGGGACTTTGAGGAAATTGTGCCTTGAAAAGGTGGAAGTTAACAAAGCTTTTACAAGTACAAATAAACTAGAATCTTAGATGTGTTCCAGGATTATCCTGAGTATTTATACTCCAGCAGCAAAACTGAGATTTTTTTCTTACCCAAAACAACCCATGAGAAACATGAATTTTCAGCACTGAAGATAGGCCAGGAGTGGGAGTTGAACTGGTGCTTCTTGAAGTCAGAGGGGTTGCAAGGTGTCATCAAAGCACTTAAAATACAAGGGCTGCTGTGCTGAAAGGGAAGACTTCAAGAAAACCTCACCTCTACTGATTTAATTCAGTTTATACTCTTCAGTAGCTGAGCTGGCTTGAGCCTGTGTTTGTTGACTTCACTTGTTCATCTGACTTAGCAGAGTTGAGACACCTAAAAAAGGGGGTGGCAAGTCCCTGATCAATTACCCAGTGCTTATTTTCCTCCACTCCTCTTTCACTCGGGACACTGGAATTTGCTGGAAACATCCCCCATATTTAACTTACAAAGAAAAGAAGCTGCTAACATATTCAGCAGAATCTAACCATTAATGGTTTAAACCACTGCTCCTTTGAGTGATTTTTCTGGGATTGCCTGAAGATTGTCCTGAGATGTTCACTTAAATCCCACTCCAAGAGCTCTTGTTAAAATATAGAGTCAAGCAGTAGCTTGTGGAGATGTGTATGCTTAAACCTTGTATTTTATTTACAACTGATGGCTTTGGGAGAATTCCCAAAGCTGTTTTCTTGTAACTGATGGGTGTTCAGATACTTCTACTTTTGAAGGGGGGCACCTCCTCTTTACCAGCTTATAAAAAAAAATGAACTTTCTGATCTTAAAAATGGTAAAAAAGAACAACAGGTATACAGATCTCTCTGTTTATTGGCTCCAAAATCTTGCACAACTTGGGAGCTCTGTCCTGTCTGTGCTGCCATCCCAGCAAGTAAACTGAGCCATTGAAGACAAGTTGGGAAATGAGTTATTTGTCCTCCTGTGCCTTGAGTGAGTCTTTTCAGAGCAAAAGCCAGCGGTGTGGCTTTCCCCAGTCAGATAAAACACCATTCCTGTTAATGAATAAATCAATATTACCTTTATGAATAGTATCAAAGTGACCTGGTCTGGCTGAAGACATACCTGCTCACCGCAAGAGAAGTCAGACTAGATGGTCTTTAAAATGTCCCTTCCAACCCAAACTATTCTGTGATTCTCCAATTCTGTGTTTCTATTCTTTTTGTGCACATTTGTTTATGGAGAGAGATTACATTCAGAGTTTTTGGTCTCGGGGGTGTAACATCCACCCAAGGCAGCAAAGCAGGGAACATTTCAGACTTGCTGAGATTTCTGCACATGTAAAATGGTGAATGCATCTCAGGCTTCTGAGACCTTATATTTTTCATTATTTTAGCTCATATTTCTTATATTTCAGCATGTCATCTCAGGTGTTTTCTCCCAAGGAACCTTTGTTCCAGATCATCTGACTGTTTCAGGAGCACTTGGACAAGAAGAAAAACACGACAGTCAATTAAAAACCAATTTTTTTGCTCTGGTATCATTAATCAAATGCACAAGCAGGCCCAGCACTGACACCTGGCAGGGTTAATGTTTAAGACCTGTGGCAATTATAATTCCCCTGAAAATTGCTTGGCCAGCAAGTCACATAAAAGCCTGTGATTATGAAGGAAATGGGAATTAGCAGAAAAAAAATTAGGGAAAGCAGTTGAAATACACTGGTAACAAGGAAGGCAGAGAAGAATCTGATTCATTTGAGCTCCTCTGGGGAGAAGAAACAGGGTCTAAGGGTCACTCCTTCGCCAAATTAGTAGTGTCTGTCACATGAAACCAAAAAAAAGCAGCATCAGAAGTAAAAGATTTGCTGTAGAGAAATTGGACCCTGTTCTCTTGCACCTACAATCCAGGGAGGCCAAGTGCAAGATAGTGGGCTGATTTTTGCTATCCTAATTCAGCCACAATTCTTTTCTTTCAGATATCTATTTCTTGGTAAAGCACATGATGCCCAGAGAATCAACACACAGATACTTTCAGCCATGAACAATTCCAAGATTACACACAGAGCCGTCATTTCCATCAGCTCCTTGCCCAGCACATCCTCTGTTTTGTATCTTTGCACTCCCCAAAAGTTACACAGCTGGAGTAAACACAGCTCAGATGAGAACTCCTGTGGTTAGAGCAGACTGCAGGACGTGTTTTCTCTCTCTGAAGAACATTAGCTTGGGTGCTTTCTGAGCCAGATACAATCATACCTGCTGAAAAACTCTGATAAGTAAACAGTAGTTTAAACAAAGAGCGTTGACTATTTGGAGACAATTAATTTGATATCAGTTGCTAGAAAAGCCTTAGGACAGCTGAAACAGCTCCTCGTTGCAAGTGTGGGGCCATAGTCTTAGTTCTATGACCTTAATTTAATGTTAGTATAATACTGAGAGACAAACAGTGGCCTTGCTTCCTGCTGGGCCAAAATTTCAGTTTCACCTGAAAGTGTTTCCCTTCTGGGTCCATGAGATGGGTCACTCTTTGTGGGCTCTGTCACAAACATCTCAGCTCCCTCACAGGGCTGCGAAGAATAATTAACCTCTGATTTAATGCTGAATTACATGGAATTGTGGCATGCTCTAAAGAGCAAGTAACTAATTTCAAATTGTAGGTCCAATACAGCAGTGATGTAGAAAACAACTGATGAAAATGCCAAGCTGTGGTAAAGGAAACACTGAAAAGCTCTGAGGCAATTCCAAATTCTGGGGAAAATTCTGGGGGTTAGGTCCAAACTACAGTCATGCAGCTTCTGTGCTGCAGGAGGGAAAGACACTTTAAGGAGCACAAGCATCAGTGGAGTAGAAATTACCACAAACAGGATGGTCTTTAAGGTCTCTCCAGCCCAAACTATTCTATGATTCTGTGAAATGGTTCATTCTGACTACACAATAAAAATTAGAATGGAAAGATGAGATGGTTATGCAGTCTAAACAAAAATACAGCAGAGATTTTCTGTTTCCCAAAGGAAAAGAATGGTTCCTATTGTTTTTTATAATAAAAATAGATCCTTCTTTGTTTCATTGCGGAGTTAGTGTTTGTAAAGCTCAGAGTCACTGAGATAACAGAGTAGGGAGATCCCTGGAAGGTGCTCCCCGGTGGAATATCCACTCTGGAAAGAGGAGGTGGCTGTGCTGAGCAGTCCTGGCCTCGTGGCCTCCCCCTGCTCTGCACGTGAAGACTCCTCATGGCATTGCTGTGAGTTCCCAGTCCTTCCAAGCTCTCAGCTACTGCTCAACACTCTGTGCTCTGATCTCGGGGGGGGTGCTACCTTCTCAAGAGAAGCACATTCTGTAGATCCATGAAAAGTTCCATTTTGAGACCACGGAGAAAAGCGGGCAGATTTTACTGGTGGGGGCAGTAAGAAGCAACTTCTCAGTGTGCTCAAACATTGCTTTGAGATAAATCCTGCCTCCAAAACTAAAGAAAAGAGCGAGGGAAATGAGAGTGGAGGTCTGTCTGCACGATGACTTTGTCAGGTCCTGAGTGAGGAACACTAGACATCCTTCAGACTCCGAGTCCATCCCCTAAGGTGGGGAACTGGGCAGGGAAAGGGAGAAAAAGGTAAAGAACTTGCTGAGGAATGTGTCTGGGAAGTGGTGGTGATGCAAGGGGATTTTCTGCCTTTTCAAAATGGTTAATAGTTTTAAAATAGTGCCCTGGTAATGCAATTGGTGCTAAAATCCTCATGTCCCAACTGCAGAAATATATGGATGTTTATATACTAAGACAATATGTTGTATTATGCATTATGAAAAATATAGATCAATATAAGAAGACATTTAAATTAACCCCAAACTGGCTATTTTCTTATATATTTAAAACATCTGTCCGAGAACAATGTCATATTCTGCATTGTGTGTATCGCAACATGCAGCCTGTTTTTCACATTTCAACTGAATGTATTTCCAGTAAGCACAGTTCATTCTGGAAAGAAAGTTATTTGGGTTTTTTCCCCCTATTTATTATTCCCTATTATTAACAGGAGGCAAATGAACTTTGGATCAGACCCTGTAAGAGCTGACCTTATTTCCTGGTATATTATTTAGCAATTTATTATTGCTAAAATGACAGTAATTCTTGTTATTGCTAAAAGGACACATGCAGACTTAGCAGGCTCAATATTCAAAAATAGTAAATTATTTTAATCAAGATCTTTCTTTTTCTTACTCTCGCATGCTTCTGCACAAATTTGTCCACTGATTTTCATGTATCATTTTATTTGACAAAATACAGGTAGCAAAGTGATACTGACAATGGAATAAAAATAACAAATCCTATATATTGATTGAATTGAGGCCTCCACGATTCAATACTAGAGTGTTGCTTCCAGTCTTTAATTTCCATGATATTTCTGCTGGAATCTTGTTTGCTTTTCAAATACATTGTTGAGCTTTATGCATTTGTTGATATCTGTTCCTGCTGTTTTCAAGTTCTGCTAATTTGTTTCCCAGATGATTCCTGCTTACAAAACCATTTCACTTGTAGTTATTGCAATTGTATCTTCTAGCTGCATTGGCTTCTGGATGTCACATTTTCCTTCCATCAGAACAGGTTTTCCCAGTGCTTCTGCTATTTATTTCTGTATTTCCATAGCAGTGGCCAGGTGCATTGAAAGTTGGGTTCATGTGCCTGCTGGAATTTATAGGTTGAGATCTGGAATTACAGGCAGGCTGGTGCATTAGTCCATAGCAGTAGTTTGTCAGTTTTGGAAAATGAAATCAAAATTAAACTTCAGTTTTTAAAATAGAATAACATAGGGTTTTGTTGTAGAAATCTTGTCTAATCTCATCCCATGGATTCAGGAAATAGATCCAGTATTGTAAATTCTGTGAGCAGTTGAGGGGATTTAAACCTGCACTTACACACTTTGCTGTGCTGTATTCACCATACCTTTTGTGGTTGTACAAAATAATTGACCTTTTGCTGATACATTTTATAGAGGAAAATAAGAAAACAGCATCACAGTACCTGCCAAAATCCAAGTATTTCTATATTCTGGGGCTTTTTAACATCCAAGCCTACTCCTGAATTCTTGTTTTGCACTACTGGAACATTTTCAGTGTCTGCTAATATATTTTTCTTTTTTTTTTTTTTTCCAGGTCTATCTTTATTTGCGGCTTCTTCAGTTTCTTCTTTCAGGCATCTTGCTGCCCTAAACCTTGGAATTATTAACACCACAGCAGGGTGGGAATAATTAGCCAATGTCAACAGAGGGATTGAAGCTACAGCTGAGGATATCCCCTCAGCATTCACTGAGAAATGTAAAATACACTTGAAAATTCCGGTGTTTGTGTCCAAGCCAACACCAGCACCCCCTGGCAGCACCAAAGCTACAGTGCCCTGCTCCACCTGCACTCCCAGTGCCCAGCTGGTGTTACTGGGCTCTACTGGCCTTTGTGGGGAAGGACCTGCAGAGTCAGGAATGCTGCTTGAGAACAGCCAGAAATGACAAAACTCCTGCTTTCACCTCCCATGTGATGTCCCTGTCTTTTAGCAGTGGGGCCTGTCTTGGGCTGGTAATGCGGGCGATGTACCGGGATAAGACCAAGTTGCTAATTTGAAAATTGGCCTTAAAGATAAAATTGCACTGGAGAAACACATTTAGTAATTAACTGGAACAGTCAGCAGTTTTCTTGGCACAGCTCAGTGTGGTTTCCCCTTACTGTGGTCTCTACTAAAGAAAACTTTTCTGTAATTGCAGGTTAAGGCAGTGTGCAATGTAAATAACACAAATAAAGTGACCTCTTTTTGTACAGTTTTGAACTCTGTGGGGTCCTGTTATCTGGTATGCAGACAAATCCTAAATCTACTGACATTCTTCTTCAAGAAATTAGTATAGTTATGTAATATAAAACTTTAATAGGATATTTGGGTTTTTTATTTAGCTGTATATTCATCTTTAAATTACATTAGTGTTTCTTTCTAAAACAATTATAATTGCAAATAAAAATAACAGATTACAAACAGAAATTAAGTCCCTAACAGAGATATGAAATTTAGTTAAATTTGTCTCCATGGCAACTCTTTAGGAAGATTTCCAGAAAGAAAATTCTCTATTTCCTATTTTTTACACACCACCCCTTATATCAACTGCAATATGTTTCAAGGAGGAAAATTTTGCATCAGGAATGACAAACCCATATTTTACTTTGAAAATAACCCGGATACATAATTTTTTTCAGTTATGCAATAATAGTTTTCTTCTAGGTAAATAATTGTACAGCATTTATACAAACCCCAAGACACCAGGTACTGATCAAGTCTTGTAACTACTAAAGAAAGCATTTCACTTCAAGGTTTGCAAAACATTCATAAATTGTCTGGACAGAGTCACAAATTGCTTTTCAGTTGTGATCAGCCTCCCCTAATGAATCTGGACTTCCTAAAACTCCTCCAATTTAATTTCTACGCATAATGTTTCTATGAACTTCTCAAATGCTCACAAATAATTGCACTTGGCAATGCATCCTTTGAAAAAGGATTGTATTACCTTTTGGAAAAACTCAGCTTGAACTATGCAAACTTATTGGTGAAATGCATAATGGTCCTACAGAAGATTCTGTTTCTGGAGAATTTTGGCCTTTTTGTACTCAAACCAGTGCTGCAGTTTTTCACTTTGGTGCCTCTCTGCAGCCAGTCCTTGTGAAATTAACAGTGCATTTTTGATTTAGGGGAGATTATAAATCACAATGGAAGTTCTATCACCACCTTTCAGATTCTTTATTATATAGTGCTCTTCGGTGAGTTGAACTACATGGAAATACAAAATATAATTTATTATTAGCCTTTTCTCTCTTTTAAATTCTCAGTGACTTGCTTCACATTTACCTGACTGCTCTCAACAGCATCCTTATGCACTGCGACATTTCAGACTATTTCACTCCTGTTCTCTCTATGTTTTTAAATCATTATGTGAATAAAACCAGAAGCAGGGAAACAACAGAATGGAATGAATTCCCCCTCTGTTCCTGTGCCATCTTTTAGGAGAGGATAGTGTGGTGTGGAAGGTTTGAGAAGACTCTTTCTCATGCACCACCAGACAGGCTGAAAACTGTTTGCAAGGCATTTTCCTCTAACAGACTGTCTTAAAATATACCAGATTAAGTGTTATTTAAATTGGTATTAAATCCTTGCAGTGTGCTTGCCATATGAAGACTGTATCTTCAGCTCTGGGGATTAACAAATTCAGTGGTTTAAGGCAGAGGCATTTTGTAAATACGCCCCGTAAATTACACGTGGGCTTTTGGGAATAACCCAGACTGCTGTGGGACACCCAGCCAACCAGAATGGCCAAATGTGGCTTTTCCATTGCCTGTGCACCTTGGGAATGCTCCCAGGTATGTCTGAGACTAGGACTCCCCAGTCCCTGGGCCTGTGCTGCTCTGGGGGCCATCCTGAGTTTCACTCTCATTTTCAGTCCTTACAGCTTTCTTCTTGCCACCATACCCAATCTCTCTTCCTCCCCTCGGATCCTGAGACTGCATTTCTTCACATGGACTGCCTCAGTCCTCTCTGTCCATAGCTTGGTGTGCTTTTCCTGCACTGGGCTGCATCATCAGTGTGGTGCCATGAGCAACTACACTCATGGAGCAAGAAATGGGTTTTAATATTAAATTGTGAAAGCCTGCTCTAATAAAGCAGCATGTCATTTTCCTCCTCTCTTTTCTACTGTAGGTAAATCCAAATTAATGCTCTCAACTTACTATATGTTGGCATAACTTACATCATGGATAAATCTCATATTTCCTTCAGTGTTGTGATCTGATACACATTGCCACATGCATGTGCTACACATTATGAATAAAGCTTTAAAAAGCCTCCTTTTATAGCTGTTTATGTTATGTGATTGACTTCTAGTAGAGAGAAAATTTACCAGGACTAAAGGTTATTACTGGCTGTTCTGCAACTAATATTGCCTAGAACTAAAGCAATTAGGCTTGACAAAATACGAGCTGCTTAAAAAAATGCACTCTTGTAAGTTGGGCTTGTAATGGAACTTGATTTAATACATGGTACTGATGTGGAGATTTTAATTAAAAGTAGAGAAAAATAGCTGGTCTGCTAAGATGGAAGTCCAAGGGAGTTTGTTCTGCAGGTGAGCAGAGTGGAGGTGGATTTGCAGTAAAATGCATCCCCTGAGGGGATGGGGTGGATGATAGAGCAAGGATCAACATAAAACTGTGAAAAATAACCAGCTTTGTCATTGTATCATTTCCTTCTAGGACACAGGAATTGGTTTTGCAGTGGATTACCTTCAATACATGCAGCAAACCCCAGAGGTTTGGGCCATGAACAGCTGCCATGCATCAAGAAGCACCAATTTCCATGCTTTATTACATGGCTGTCAAAAAACGGGGAGAAACACTATAGGATTGTCCAGAAGATTCTCACTCATCATTCTTCAAGTGAGCCTTGACTCAGACTTTCAGTTTACACCAGCAGTATCTAAAATACAGATGTGTGAATACTTCATTCTTTTCATTTCTCTGGCCAGCCCCAAAAATTTTGGGCTGAGTTGGATCATTTTGAGTCACTATGTAATGAGACCTATTTCTTTTTCCCAGCAAAATGAAAAACTAAGCCAAAAAACTGGAAATAAACCAATCCAGAATGCTTAGTTCAAAAAATAACACACTTAGTCTGATTATTTTTAGTTTGCATTTCATTTATGATTAAATAAGCCTAGTCTTAAGACATTATGTTGAAACACAACTAGTATTTGAATAAAAAATAATTTTTCATCTCCTCAGAAATGTAGAGGCTTTTAGTTTTATTTTTAGCAGAAACTCTTGCCAGAGTTTGGTAATCCTTGTATCTATCTTAAATTTTGGAAGGGTTTTACTGGCTTCATTCACACAACAAAGAGGATATCCCCCCCATTTAGACATTCCATATTGGTGTTGGTATTCTTTAAATTATATTTTACCAACAACAATACTCCTGCTTCTCTCAGTCCTCTGGGATTTAATTTTCAATTGCCAGTCACTGGCAAACGGAAGAAGTTGAAGTATTTCTAATTCTCTACCTTTTTCTATACTGAGAATGAACCAAATGTCTTAGAAATAAAAACATGACTAAATGCTTTGAGCTCTACATTCTCCATCGGGGGTAGTTTAGCACAACTGTATTAAATACAACTGCAATATAGCTGTGCTTATCTCTCTAGAAGCCTATTGATCTACCAATCAAAAAATTTTCTAAGGAAAAGGAATTTTTATGTATACAATGAGAAGCAAAACTACAACTGAGCATTCATATCAGGAAAAAAAATCAGATCTTGAATCTTTGAGATTAAGCCAGAACAAAAATACCAACAGGATGACATTTTTCTATGCATCTTTGAGTTTTTTTTTTGGAAAATGACATTCAGTTTAATGATATAAGAATGATCTGATAGTTAAGAATACAAATAGTTAAGAAATGTAAATAAAGTTGTATTTGTGTACAGCAACACACATTAATAAATATTGATCTAGGGAGGACACCAATATTGCTGATAAAGTTGTACGAGTGGCAGAAGTCTAAAGAGTAACAGAGCCAAGAGAAACCAGGAGGTATCAAAGTAGATCTTGTAGAAGCTTCTCAAAATTTTCTACTGCGATGCATTTTGGGACTTCTGATGTCAAGGTTTTCAATCAAATCTGCTGCTTAACAACAACAACAAAAAAGAAACATTTATATGCTCTGAAATAATCTCGCTGTGAGATGTTTCCAGGAAAATCTTTATTTACATTACCTGTCACAATGGCCTATGGAGATTGCCCATGTAATGACAGACAAATCTGGTTTACTGAAAGTGCTTTAAAATGTTTGACAGACACTTCCAAGAAGTCAGAAAACTGAAAATAATATGAATGGTTTCACAAGAGGAAGGCCATAGAAAGCCTCAAGGTTTTTTTAATTTTGAATTCCAGTGAAGCATAAAGAGTATAATTATTTGTATTTGCTGCATTTTCTAAACTGCATAATGGAGTCATTCTTTCACTTCTTAAAGTTGTCATTTTACAGTACAGTTCAGGACTGCAGTGGTAACATATTTTCCAAAGGTCAGTTTTCCAATTATAAACTAAAATTTGATGTTAATATTTTTTCTTATAGCCATGTTGTAACCGCATTCTGTTAATTTCATAAAGATACCATTTAGTTGAGGTAGGTGGTATTCTGGGCATACGAACAGTCACCTAACATCAACAGCAAGCAATAACTGTAACTACTGACTTCCCATCATTTGCAAAAAAATATTTTCCCCAAAATTATAGCATGTAGAACTAGACAGCATCCAAGTCTCTCACTGGGAAATGGCAGAGATTTTTTTATTGCTTTATATATACCTGAACACTTTAAAGTCTCATTAGATTTTGCAGGCAATCTTACACACTCTTCGGTTAATGGCTGAGATAAACTTGTTTGCCAGGTCCTAAAAACAGAAGTGAACAGCAATAATTTGGTATTTTTATCTCTTTCTGTTCCACCTCCCTCAACTCAAATACCCCTTCAGAGAGAGTCACCATAGAAAAATCACAGAATTAATTTAACTCATGCAAGCATTAGAATTGGGACAAAATATAGTATTTTACTGCTTTACTTAGTGGTGCTTTTCAGGTTCTTGTAATTGCTTTACATTGTTTGCAGTAAACTTGAAATTTACATACTCTGGAATATTTCAACATAAGCTAAATGCTCCAAACCACCAAGACACAACAGTTACTGTAGAAAATTCCTTAATTGGCTTTGGGATAAGGAAAGATCCCAAAAGCTTTCTTGTTCCCTTTAGTCTGCAGCAGGTTTTAAAGCAGGAGGTCCAGGGCCCTGCTCTTTCCCCTCCTGCTGGAGGCAGAGCGCACTCCTGGGCAGGGTGGGCACAGTTTTTTGGCGATGGAGCAGCCAAAGGCAGCTCCCTTGCTGTTCTCCAGACAAGGTGAGAGCTGGGTCTGCATTGATCCAACACTCCTTGTGTTCCCCTCACTGGAAATAGACAGCAGCTCTTGGTGCAGCTCCTCAAACACATTCCAGCTCAAACCCTCACTTTCTTGCAAGCTTTTGGGGAGTTAATGTCCAAATATTTAGAGAAGCAAATATTTAAGAGGGAAGGAGGTAGGTGAGAGTTGCCAACCATCTCATAAAGTGGAAAGCATCCCTGTGAATTGGGTCTCACCATGTCAGTTGTGCTGGTCACCCAAAATAATCACTCAGGAACCTCTAATTGCTTGACTTATTTTTCCAGTTTTGAACCATGTTGATTTGAGGAAGAAAGAATGAGGAACTGTGAGGGGTGGAGAAAGCCGTAGGATTTTTGTCTCTTTGGTCACTTGCTTATGCACATTGCAAATGTACCACAGGAGGAAGCAGGAGAATTTATCTTTATTTGTTCTGCAGGACAGAGAATGTCCCTTGGTACCTCCATGCTCTGTTCTGAGAGCAAAATTTTCAAGTATGAAATACTTTGAATGAATTCACTGCTGCCCTTTTGTTTTACCTTTATGTCATTAACTTTAAAAAATTTAATATATTTCTAAATTTCAGGGAAGGGAATTACTTTCTGGAATTCATCTGATATCATCTGATATTTCAGACATAACTAGTGTGTGATAAAAAAAAGAAAGCTTTTTCATCCTGTCCAGTTACTAAGTATTTAATTTGGGGGTTGAAATTTTTAAAGAAATATATTTTAAATAGATACATGAATTAGTATTTTTGCAATTATTCTTAATTTTAATACATAGTTACAGCAGTTTCTTGAGACAATTTTAAGTAAAGAATTGCTACTTTCATCTTTCTTTGTTATATCTTGTATCAATTTGGAGCAATAACAGCGCTGCATGGAAAATGTGGGAAAATAAAACTGAAAATGAAATAAAAATGAAATCCTGAGCTCATTAAAATTAATGAAAAAGCTCAAGTGAAAACACCACAGTAGGAATTTGACCTTTGGATTATTTGTCTTCAACATTTTTAAAATTCCTGTTTGAAGACATTCTGAAAAACCCGAGGATTTAAGGCAGCATTTCCAAACCCTTCAGGAGGAAGCAGAGCCTTCCAGAGAGCCCAAGCTGTTCTGTGTTTCACCTGTGGATGGGGATTTATTTCCCTGTTGATGGATGGGGCAGTGATTCTTGGTGGGATGGGTGACCCTGGTCTCCCCGGGTGCTCGTGTCCAGTCCCGAGGTGCCTCTGGAGACGGCACTAACCATGGAGTGGCCAAACCTCGCTGTGGGTTTGGGTCTGGACAAAAGTGCTCTGCCTTGAGACCACCTCAGCATTTCACTGGTGACTTGAACTGTGTTTGAACCCGAGGAAAGCAGGAATGCATTAACCCCTTCAGCCCTGCTGGAGTCAGTGTCAGTGTTCCTCAGACCCACGAACGTCACACCCAGCAGCCTGGAGCTCCAGGTCACGCCTGTCCTGAACACCTTGGTAAAACTGTCATCAATACCAAATAATGGCACTTCAGTCAATATTTGTTTGGCTTCTCAAACTGCTTCACTTCTCATTTTAAACCCACAGGTAGACAAAGCCTCTTCTCAAGTAATATTAAATTCTTGCCCTTGATATGCACTAACAAAGTGTCTTCTAATGGGGTGACACCTTCTGAATTGTGTTCAGTAATCAAATGTTTGGCTCAGCAGACCAAATTCCATTTTCCACCATTCCCTGTGTTTTCATTTGTCCTACAGCAAAATGAAGGCAAAAAAGTAACTAGCCTGAAATAGTAATTACTGGAACTGAGTCCATCTGGTACAGGAAAGGGGTGTGGAATTCTTTCATCTGTGCAGTGCATGATAAATCACACACAATAATGCAGAAATCAGAGATAAAACATGACTTATTTTAAGAAAGAACCATTGCATTTCATGTTGAAATATTGAATATTATGCTTAAAAGCATTTCAGAAAAATAAGTATGAATCAACAATGTGACAGCTGGAGAAATTTTTAAAGGTACCATGACCTATTTCCAATCCTTCCTAACTTTAAGCAGTCATGTCATAAAGTACAAATTTAATTTAATTTCTGCTGGATATCCAGCTGTGGCTTCCAAAACCTGTTAAGATTTTTCAAAATAAATTACCAAGTGCTTTCTGCATCATTGGTTTTCAACCTTCCAAGACTGTTAAATGCAATCCTGAGTAAATAAGATTGAGTAAAGAGGAGATTTTTAAGGATCAAATTTTACACTTTCACTCTTATGATCCTAGTAGCTGGTCTGAAAAGTTGGCACCTGTACTTTAATTTTAATTCCTTTGCCTACACAACATTACCTCAGCAGCTGTTACCAGCTGTTATCAGCTGTTATCAACCAGAGCTCACTGAGAAAATGTAACTGTAGTGACATTCTAGGGACAGAATTTCTGAAATGCTTTCTATTGCAAGAATTCGTGTTTAACATGAGGATTATGGAACTCAGTATTTATTACTGGCAGGAATTACTTTTTCATCCACCAGGACCTGCCCATGGTTTGAAAGAGTGTATGAAGAAGTGACGGCAGGTCCTTTACAAGGGGAGTGTAATGGCTCAGTGCTGTAATGAGATCCACATCTTCCCTGGGGTGGCAATAAAATTATCCTGGAAGAAGCTGTTCCTCAGTGTTTACAATGTGGCAGTGTTATTGGTTTGGGGTCTTTTGTCTTTTAAGGTACAGCCACATGTGTGCATCTGAGAGCAGGGCAGGTTGCTCTCTGCCTTGATTTCAGCCTGGCTCAGATCAAGCCTGCAAGAGAAGATGGCAAAGGGAAGGTGGAGATGTTACTGAAAGCAGACAGCCCTCCTTGGCTATCAGCCCAAACCTGGCAGAAAATAGCAGCTCCTGGCAGTAAAGCAGCTTCTCCAGCCCTCACTAATAATGCCCCTGAACTCTCCCGTGCCCCTGGGTCAAGCCTGTGTTTGTTCTCTGCCCTTCCACTGTGTCCCTCCAGCCTTCTCTTGCCCCCAGCCAAGGTGCTGGGTGCTGCACCCAGCCAGGTGTCTCTGCTGAATCCGTTGTCTATGTAGCAACATCTTCATAGTCTGTAAAATTTCTCCTCTGTGTTCCCTAGAAAATCTTGGATATTGTGAGGGATTGGAGGAGTCCCTTTGTTTGTGTGAAATTACACCATGTCCATCAACATGGGGCTGTCAAGCTAATTTGAAGCAAACACAGCAAACCCTGCAGAACCACAAACAATAAAATTGTTTCATGTTGGACTGTTTATGAAAGCATCCTATGAGAATGATTTTTTAGTAGTACTGGCTACTGATGGATTTGACCTTGTGACTTACAGATGAAAAACTTATAAGGGACTTATTCCTAATCTTACTAGGAACTGTTGGACTCATTGTAACTCTCAGGCTTTGTTTGGTTTTTTTTTGTTTGTTTGCTTTAATTAGGACAGTTACAAATATTTTTTATTTCATTTGAAGAGTCATAGAATCTTTCAGATTGGAAAAGAGCTCTGAGATCACTGAATCCAATCATCAACCCAAGACTGCCAAAGAAAGCTTAGCACATTAAACACAGAACAATTTCTCAGCTGGTTTAATGGTAGAGATTCCTTTTATCCCTAAGATTAAGATCCATATAAGGATACTAATGGCAGTCCCATACGACAACATTGGCTGCTCGGTGTGCATCACACTGTTTAATAAACCTTCAGCATCATTTGCTTCCAATAAAAATGTTTTTTATAGCAAAACACAAACATTAAATTCTTCATTGAAGTTACAAACTGGTAATTGCCTCTTTGATGGACTCTTCCCCTGGGGGAGGTTGTGGTGGTCCCTGAGCTGTGTGCCCACAGGGCCATGGAAGCTGGAGGTTGATGTGGAACACCTTCTTCCTCCCTTCCCCATCCTACTCATCCCACAAAAACCATGTGTTTTAAAGGAGCTGGTGGCTGGTCCCGGGTGTGTCAATAACAGGACCATGGGATATGTTGTCCCCATGTCCCTCAGATCAGCTCTAAACCAGGGCCTTGGGACTTGTTTGCTAACTTGGAATGATGTTGTGAGGATTAGAAGGCATTTTGTGGACTTCTCCAAATGAAATTGTTTGGTTCAGCTGCCTTTGCTAAATGTGTGCTTTACTTCAGGCATATAATTTACCGCAAGTTACCACAAGGTTTGTATTTGGAGCTAATATTATCTATTTCTATATCACCATCAAAGCTGCTTTAGTTAAGCTAGTAAGAATACTCACATATAATTAAAAAAAAAAAAGTTATATGAGCTAGTTTTTTGGTTGTTTCTTCTAAAAATAAATAAAAAGCATTATCCTTGCAGCCCTGAAAATAAATCAAGGGTTGCTTGATTGGCTTTTAGTCACCACCATATGCTTTTTTCCTTAACAAAGGGCAGTAGGAAATTGTTGCATTACACAAGTGGAATTTAAAATGTTGCTGATGCACTTAAGGATGCTCTTTCCTGAGAAGAATCATTATGTATGACCACGCTCTTTAAAAATGTGATTACAACAGTTGAGCAGATGGTAGACACTTGGGGTCAGCTCTAAGGAGATCTGTCTTTACAGTGTATTAATAATGGTTTAAACTTTCTCATAAATAGATGTTGATTAATTTTAAATCCATTTGTAGAAACCTAGCATTGCCAGACTATTTCCTGAAACCACAATACAAAGTATGATAAACATCATCCGTTAATCCAGACTAATGTACTCCACACATTAAAAAAATTCCCTAAAAGGATTAAAGTAATTTCTCAAACATGAAAAAAAACAGATTGTATATTTAATATATACTTTACATGTTGAATTTTTGACAGTCAACTCTTTTCATGGATAGAATTATGTATTTTTATCCTGTGCTGTAACGTGCTTTCAAGTAATTTATATTTAATTTTATATTCTGTTTGGGATTTCTTTGCCACTTTGTCACACAGCTAGTTCATTCCATTGAGTGGAAAATAGATTAATTCAATCAGGTGGAACAGCAGGAAGAAAATATAGGAAAAGGCTATTTTAAAGGCAAGCTGACACAATTTTGCTGGAAATAAATAGCATTAAATGGCGAGTCTCAACCTTAGGCACTTTTTAACCCTGTGTTTTGGATTTTGGTTCATAAAAGAGCACAGGGCATTTCTGCAAACCTGACACCTGCTTGGAAGTCCTAAGCTAAAAGCTGTTGGGCAGAAGAATTGATCAGCCAATGTCCAGAGAGTTTTGTGTTTCCAAGGGCATGAAGAGGTTCAGTGTGCAGGTACCTAAAAGATCCATGTCCGTGCCTGCAGAGAGCCCTGCGTGCCCTTACAGACACTGCGACACCATGGGCAGAGAGCATGCAGAGGCCTGGGTGTGTTTGTGTGCTTGTTCCTGCAAACAGTGCTGCTCAGCAACTTTAAGTAACTGCCTGAAACTTGAAGGCCATTAGATTAAAATTCAGCCAACAGCTGGCACTACTTCCCAATCCACACAAATACAAAAACCAAATTTGGGATTACAGCGGGATCATTTTTTTTCCTTCATAAAAGTTTATGTAAGAGAAAGATGCTTCTCATCCTAGCAATTGTTAAACACTGGAGAATTTATAGGCCAGAAAGAAAAAATAAATTGATCTTAAATGGGTCTGTGAGCTGTCACAGTCTTGAAATGGTATGAAGTGCCAGACTTTAATATGGGAGCTAGAGGGTGAAGAAATTATGTCGAACTTTCAGCTTGACTTCCACCAACAAACTTTTGTGCATAATTTTTTTGCATAAAGGTGTAGAACTGCATTCCCTTCCTTTTCACTGTTCCTTTGTTTCTGGAAGACAAAGCCTAGAAATTGCCCTCTAAGCAGTACGTGTAGAAACTACTATTTCTGGCACTGTTTTACATGGGCTGTGGAATTGAAGAACCTTTAGCAAGGGCTTCTAAGCAGTGAGAAACTTATTGGTTTTCCTGTTTGGTTGAAATCTGTTGACGTGTGGATTGGACTTAATGTTCCAAACTCATATCTAAATTTATTCCTTAGATCTATGCACCTACTGAAACAGGTAAAACCAAAGAATGAAGGAAAGTTTGGGATGTGTGTAGATATCATGATACACAAGGAACACAGTCCCAGCTGTCTTAAAAGGCCTAAGAGAGAGAGCAGGACTGAACCTCTGTCATTGTGAAGTTGTTTCTTTTGTAAAACACATTAATCCAAATTAGCAAAGCAACTAATATAATTTTAAAATCCTGCTGAATTAAACATGGTCAAGTCAAACAGAGTGGGCTTCAGGCTGTGCCTATGTCCAGTCTGATTTTCAGCTCAGTATTCTCTGATCCTTCTCTGCAGTTTCTCCATGCTTACACATCCTGTTTCGGATGACTCACACAACTTACCAGAATATGAGTGTAGAAATTGCCATTCTCATGCCCATAATTCCTCCTGATTTTGAACTTTTTGGAAGTTGTACAAAATCCTGGTAACCCTTGCATCCCGTGGTGCACAAATCAAATGGTCTGTACACCACAGCTGCACTTTCTAAAGCACGGTTGTATGAACTCTACAGGAGATGTGCAATACCCCAGCATTGACCCAGTCCCTCAGCAGGATTTCTTTCCCAATGTTTTCCAGTGTCACCAAAGACGCTCTCATGCCGTAACAGTGCTTTCCCTGTCTGTCCACTGTCCAGTTGTCCTTTCTCAAAATGTTTTCCTACAATGTTGCCAAAATTCTCCTCCTGGTTTCTGGCCATTGCTGCTTGTCTGCTTCATCTTCTGCGTCCATGACCTTCCTGAGCAGCTTCTGAGTCCTGCAGCCAGCACAGCCAAGGGACAGCTCCAGCAGCAGTGAGCTCTGGGAAGGGACCTTCAGCTCCTTCAAGGTGCATTTCAGGTCTCCAGAACCATTTTTAAATTGGGAAATTTGAACCTCTTCTGTCTCACTATCATGACACTTGTTCTTTGTGTTTGGCCTTCCAAAAGTTCCTCCAGCTTGAGAGACAAAGCTGTAAATTGCCTCGTCCATCCAATAAATGTCCTTTGCAATATTTGCTTTATCTATCATGCATATGAGTTCTGTGTGATACATGCAAGAGAGGGCCTCCTTTGTTTTCATTCCCAGTCAGGTCATGTGTAAATATGGAGAACTCCTATTTACTCAAATACACTATTTCCTAGTACTCCCAGCTTCAATTTTTCCCTCCAACTCTGTGTTTACTTAGCAGTCCAATTTTTTTTTCTTTTTAAAAACTGTACTTGACTTCTATATGGAACTCTCTAGCTAATCCTTCTAGGTTCAATTTGACTAGATAAGTCAGAAGTAAATTTTTCAGTCCTTAAAAAACCTAAATTATTTCTATGCTTTGTAAGAATATGCATATACTCTTAAACATTTTCTGAAATATTTAGATGCCATTCTTGAATTGCCTTATTTTGAACACTTTCTGAATGCTTGGTGTCAAACAATTTTATTCTTTTCTTTAACCAATTACTAATAACAATGCTGGCCTTTCCGTTTGATTTATCATCTGACACACTAAAGCACATTGCTATTCTTTAATTTCCCCAGCATGTTTTGCTGTTCTGTACAGCATCTTCAATATGGCTTGATATTTCTAAGTTCATTACTACATAAACCAGCTATGTTAAAACAGTTTGATTGTATTTTTGGAAGCACAGAAAAACATCATCAAATACATTAGTGAAATACTTCATAGTGACCTCTGCTGTTACACTTATTTTGGATCCATTAAAACTGTTTTAAATAGCAAGAGTCCCATAATAATAGAATAATAGGCAGCTCGTGGTAACTCAGAGTATGCCTGATGCTAAAGAAATTAATTTGCAGGTGTCCTTCATTCTTCAGTATTTATGCTGATGGCACTAAGTAGTGCTTGACTGGAGCATCCATCTGCTGTTCTTGTCTCCAATGTAGATATTTTTGCAGTACTTAGGAGCACTTACTCTTGCTCTCTTAATGTGAGATGGTAGCAAGACCGTGAGAAGTTTCAGCAGCTCGCATCTGCTGAAGCAAAAAGGAAATGTTTGACTTTCTGCCCAGCATTGCTAAATACAGACACTTGGAAAATAGGGATGTAAAAATACTCTTTCCCTTGAAAATGTTCAGTGATGCCATTTCCCAGGATATATGGGTTGATTTTTGCTTTTAATAACATGGAGATAAGGGGGTTTTGCTGCTGAAATACGTGTGTTAGAATCAATTGTTTAACGTGGTCATATGTAAATTGTAACTGGGAAGTGCAAAGTCTCGGGAAGCTTCCCAGAGATACAGCAATTAGGGAGTGACATAATGGCACTTTGATCGTAGCTTTGTTCTCTATATTCTTACCTCACAAAAATTTGGTGAATGCCTCCTTTTAGAACTTTGAAAAGCTGAATAGTATAGGTGCGCTAAACAATACCTTAGGCTGTTTAATACAGTGAGCAAAAATTACCCTTCCATTCCAAAAATTACTCTTTTTATGGGCTTGGGCCTCAGTTCAGCAAAACACTTCAGTTTCTATTTAAGTTAAGTGATAAAATCTTCCCTCTATCAAAAAAAAGAGTAAGTGTAGCACTTATCAGAGGGTGCGCAGTGACTCAATTACATCTAACTCAGCCCTGAATCTCAGCTAAAGTTATTAAACTTTGCTGAAATATTTCAGTCAGGTTATTGAAAGAGTTTAATTAATGTTAAACATTTATGAGTCCCACTATAACCGTGAGCCATGACTCTCGGTAAGTGTGGTGGTGTGGTGTTACCCACGAGAAGGACCAGGAAATTTCCCGTAAACAAGGTGGAAATGCTACAATCTGGATAAAGGGCAATTAAGAATAACTTGAGCAGTCTGCACGTGCTCAGTTTCTGTCTTTTTTTCCATGCATTTTTTCTGTGTTTTCTGGGGTTTTAATCCTGTTCTCAAGCCATGCAGGTAGCTACAGTTTTTTAGAGCAACAGTGACAGTCTGCCCATCGCATTTAACATGGCAGAGGTTAACATGGTGTGGCTGTGTCCCATGTTTGGATTCAGACCATGGCCCAAAGGTGGTGCTGAGGTATACAGTATTTTTTCCCTGAATTTGGATTCTTTCTTGAGCTGAGTTTGCAAGAAGGCTGGAAAGGGACTTTTCAGAAGGACATGTAGTGATAGGAAAAGGGTGAGTGGCTTTGCACTGAAGGAGGAACGTTTTGGATGAGATATTAGAAGGAAATTCTTCTCTGGGAGGGTAAGGAGGCCCTGATGCAGGGCGCCCAGAGATCCCTGTGGCTGCCCCTGGATTCCTGGAAGTGTCTAAGGCCAGGCTGGACAGGGCTTGGAGCAGCCTGGGACAGTGGAAGGTGTCCTTGCCCATGCTGGCGGGTGGATCAAGATGATCTTGGTCCCTTTCAACCCATTCTGTGATTCCATGCTTCTGTCATTTCTTTGAACCCCAAAACTAAGTCAGGAAATGCAAAATCCTTTAAGCTTTTCTCCTCTCTGAAGACCTGAGTTAATATTTGTCACTTTTTATTTTGGCTTGGTTTCTGTTCATTGTGGGTACATTAGGAAACCCCTGATTTGGAAGAAAGTACAGTTTTTTCAGGAGGGTGTGTGGCCATGGGCAGTGACCCTGCAGCTCTGCACATCCTGCATGAGGAGCAGCTCCCCATGACCAGTGCCTGGCTGCTTGGCTCTACCTTTGTTTTTCATAGCAAATAACCCTTGGCAGAATATGCTGCTGGCTCTGTGGTGGTGCACACACCTGCTATATATAGCACAGGCCTTTTAGCTGCTCATTAGTAATTTCCTGCACGGTGGACGCAGCATTCAGATGAAACTGAGGCACATAAATCTGACTGGCTTTATTAGGATAGGAAAAATCCCCAGGTTTGCTACAGGAGATATTCAGTCTAATGCAAGTAACAGCTGAAAGTGTTCTTTAAATTCCATGGAGATTTAACTTTCAGAACAATTTTGGGGGATCAGAGCACTATGCAGTCCGAAAGCAAAGGCAAAGCATATGAGTGCCTTCATTGTTGGCCCAGATGGCATGACTTAATTAAATAAAATATCTGTGCTGCCTATGTGTTGATGTCTGACACTAGCCCTGGGCCAGGCTTTCAAATAACTGTGGTTTGCCAACGTGTGGCTTTTCAAACAAAATCTGTACTAGTGCTCATGAGCCATGAGTAGCAATATGGCCTGGGCTGAGGCACAGGCTGGGTACTGAGTGATGAACAGAGAAAGGCTTGAAGGAGGAATTCAGCAGCCTTTCAGAGACGCTACATTTGGGATGGAATGTACTCACCCTGACATCCTAGAAACCAGGCAGAGGAAAAATAATTGAGCATCATTAGTAACAGTTTTTAACTTCTCTCAGGTACACCAAGACCTTGGCTGGCAGCTGCTCTGTCTCAGTGGGGAGCGAACACAGCAAGGAGATAGCCAGCAATAAGGTGACCTTGTCTGCAGCAGGCTCAGGACCAAGATGGGTGTGTGGACAGGGCGTGGAGGTGGCACCAAGACGCCGAGTTTGCCTCAGACTCCTGATTTCAGCTCCCAGCAGGACACAGCCATCCCTCAGGAGCACACTGCAGCTTCCTGGATGCTGAGTCACTGAGGGATGGCCAGGGGCAGTCCTGGGGCTGTGTTGCAGCCCTGTGGCTCCTGTTCCTGCGATGGCATTCCTCAGTGGTACCGTCCACTACCAGCATTTGGGTAAGGGATGGACACCCAGGGAAGCAGAGGCTTGGGACCACCACAGTGGGGGTGTTCTTCCCTCCATTTCCCCAAAGGTAAATATCAAGTTTCTACTTTGAGCTATAAAGAGAGGAGTTACTGTGAAAAGATGCTGTCTGAGGTGCAAAAACAGACAGTGTATTCATGTCTAGACTAAAGCATGTGCAAGTTTCCAGGCTGGGAAAAAGGTCCAAAGAGAAGTGCTGAAAGAAGACTAAGTGAAAGTTCCCCCTGGCACCTGCAGCACACAGAGAACGTGGGTGACATAATCAAGCAGGGGAGGTGGGCACAGATCCATGGGGACAGGTAGAAGAATGGATAGGAGATGAAAATTGCCACAGACAGCAGCAGAGATCCAGTGGTGATTGCTCCAGATGTTTCTTTTAGTATGGAATTGCCATACCTGTGTTTTTCTTAATTTATTTCAGTTAATTAATGGTGTTGTAATCGTGAATTAGTAGAAGTACAATAGTTTTTACATGGCCAGCTTTTGACTTTGCAAATGAGCCTTACACCAGGCACCCATCTTGGCCCTCAAAAGTGCTGGAGTCCAGTCCTTTATATTGTTTGGATTTTCCCTGTGGTTTTTTTTTTTTTTTCCCTCATATAAACTTCAGGAAGGGTTTGCCTTCCAGTTCTTAAATTTGGCCTCTCAGGGCTTGCACATCTGTCCTTGAAAACAGAAGTACAAGTGTTGTTGTGGTTCAGAATGATCTTCAGTTAATGGACCTGACTAAATGCTCCCAAAATTTCATAGAATCAGAGAATCACAAGGTGGCTTGGGTTGGAAGGGATCCTAAAGATCATCCAGTTTCAACCCCCTGCCATGGGTGGGGTCACCTGCCACCAAACCAAGACTATCTTTTGAGGAATATGTGTAGGCAGACCCCAGATCTATCCAAAGAGAGTCATTAGTCTAAAACCACCCTTTTAATTACAGTAATCTGATAGAAGGTGCTCAGGCAGGTTATTTAAATGTTATCCTAAAGGGATGCCTCTGAATTTTATTTCCTACTAAAAAGTTGCTGATCTCTTGCACTAAGCAGAGCCTGTTGCCATCACTATCTGGAAATCAAGCCGTTATTTTTGGTGTTCTAGCACTAATAACACATATAAGGAATATTGAAAAATCTAACATGTTTTATCTTGCAGCACATTTCCTTTTTACCTATTAATGCCCTTTTACTCACACAAATAAACTAATAACTCGTCACACTTTGCAACTGATAAAAAATTTTAAGAAGTCTTGAGCTTGGAGAGAAACAGCATTTGTAGTGGGTTTTCCATCTTTGTTATTTTTCACTAGGCTGATTTGGTTTGCAGGCTCCCATTCATTTAAACCTGGAACACATGCTTTGCTTAACACATCTGCCTGAATTGCATTGGCTCAAACACCATTTAACCCTAGATTTAAAGGACCCTTAAAGGTATTGGTTTTTGTTGTTTGTTTTTTGTGGGTTTTTTTTAACAATATACCTTCGAATCAATTAAGGAAGAAAAAGGTTATGCTTCAGTGCTCCGACTATGTCAATTAAAAAGAAATTCTTACTTGGAGGGAAGAATGCAAGAGAAGGCTGCCCTGAGGCAGCCCTACTGTAAGAGATGACAGGTCCCTGCATACCTCAGTGCTTGCTAATTGACTTTTTCAACAGAAAACTGAACCCATCATGGCGCCTCCCTCACCACACAGCACACATGGATGATCCAACAAAACATGCCCTACCCTCCTGCACTTTTCCTCAACTCTGGTTCCCGGAAAATTGGGTAATGAAGTATTTTACAGCAGGGCAGACTTGCTCATTGTTTAATGGCAGTAAAACAGATACAGTTTAACAGTATTGAAGAGGGGTAGTGCAAACATCCTGGTGTGATGTGTTGTATATAAGAACGTCCTATACAAAAGTTACAATATTATATATAATTATTAATATGTTAAATGATTTTATCGTGTTTCTGCAGCCTGCTGTCCATGCCACCAAGCTATGTAGTAATGAAACAATTCTGCAACGTTTGGGATGTGACAGTGGTTTGGCCTTTTCCTGGTCAGTTTTGATACCTGGTAAGAAGTACTACAATGAGGCCAAGCATTAACAAGATTATGTAGAAGAGTAGTGATGAGCAAGCAGAAGCTTGCAGCACGAATGGAGTATGGCAAAGGAAAAGTATAGGCATTCAATTAGAATTATTGAAAATAATTATTATGCATATGTATATATATATATATATATATATATATATATATAAAGTAATTAGAGTCCTCTGCTCCACCCTGGGTACTTAGGTGCAGGAGTAGTGTCACTGCAGGAACATAAGGTTTGGAGGAGAAGGTCCTGACCAGGAGGGTGAGCCCTGTGAGTTCTGCTGCACTGACACCACAATGGACACTGGACCCAGGAAAATTAGAGTTGGTCTGGACAGGATTAAAGCCAACACAAGTTGTTCTGTGTGTGCCTGAAAATCTTTGCTGCCAAGGCTGGGTTGTCCATCCAGTTTTGAGATGGCTCATGAATTTGGGAGCAGCCTGTGCTAGTCTTACATCTCATTCAACTTTCAGAGTTCCAGAATATCCTGAGTTGAAAGGGACCCACAAGGATCATTGAGTCCAAGCCTCAGTGAATGGCCCACACAGGGATTGAGCTTCAGAGCAGCATTATTGACTCTGATGGATCTTTTTGCCCTTTTAAGGGTAAATAAGACTATGTCAGTCAGACCCATATGGACAGAGGTTGTTAAGGCCCTTCCAAAGCTTTCCTAGACCTGGTGGGGACTCTTCCTGTTTCCTTTTTAGCTGCCAACTTGGCCCTGGCAATGACATTTTAATCACATGTACCCACCAACGCCACCACCTTGTTTAGCCAAGACCAGGAGGCTACAGCTCTGGTCATTACATTCACTGCTCTTCACAATAAAACATTTGTACTCAAGCTGTCAGTAAATGTTTCTATTTCACTGGTGATTTAGTGTCCTGGATTATGCTGAAAATACTTTGAACTGATGATTTTCTTAAAAGGCCAAACCACTTTTTACACTGCATCCAATTCAGTTTGAATACACTGGGAAGGCTTATCCAGCCCTGAATATTTCTGCAGACTTCTAATAATATGTTGGGAACAAATTCAGAGAATGAGAAATTGCTGTGAAAGTTCTCAAAGTTCTCACACTTGATGGAAGATGAAGCAGATTTTATTAACCTTCCTCAGGATTAACAGTACTTTTAATACCAGTGGATTTCCCCACATGGAAGCAGACATCCCGTCCCTCAGCAGGTATTCACTTGCTTCTCAGGATATATTTTCCAGGTGATTTGTGGAGTTTTCACCATGTGCTTTCCATTAATCTTGGGATGAATGTTGTGCAAATCCCAAATCAGCACTTGGAATATCTACCAATTAATTTTTAAAAGCAAAAATTCTTAATAACTAGAGCTGGGACTATCTGGTATAAAAATCAGTCCTTCAGGCTAATTGTGAAGAAAAGTGTTACAGATCCCAAAGTTACCTAAAGTAGTATTTTATTACCATTTATGACCAAACCCCTGGAAAACAGAAGAAAAAAAAAAAAGGAAAAAAAAAAGAGAAACAACAAAGAAATATTTCCACATCTTTTAAGGGAGAATGGGTAATGAGGGCATCTGTGTCTGGGAGTCCCTTTTGCTTCAAAAATTTTACTAAATTTTAAGTCTTCAGAGGTTTATTCTGCCCGCTCTGTGCAGCCCACTCATAGCCATTTGCTCATCATGAAAATAAATAAGTTTGTCTCAAATTTGCAGGAGCCACTTCTGCTGCAGAGCAACATAGAAATGGAAAGTATTTCTTACAAGGATTGACACTTGAAGAATGTAGATTGTTTTTGCCAATATTTTTAGTGGTAGAGAAATATTCTGCAACTTCTTATATGCATTGAAGAACTCCCCCAGAAAGAGATTCCTGCCACTACCTGAAAAAATACTATAAATAAGAAAAGGTATTTCAACTACAGCAGATTCTAAAAACATCCCCTGTATGGAAATGTGAATGTGATATGCTGCTTTATTCCCCTGAATGGTTTTTGAACTCTGGGTATAGTTTAAGACATGTTATTTTTTTATATATCTGCATGTGTGGCTGTAATTTCAAGGAAATATTCAGCAGTAATAAAACCAAAATTAGATAAAACCTGACCGTAATGGTAAAGTAGAAAACTTCTAAGGACTAACTTTATAACAGAGTGTGAGTATTTTATTAGTCTTTCCTCTCACAAATGTCTTTAAATTATTGATTGTTCAGTGCAGACTGAAATCATAAAAAAAATTTTAAATTAGGAATTTTGATAAATGTGAAACTTGTGTTTCATTACTTAAGCCCTGTTCTTGTAGCTTGCAGATGACACCAGAGCATCCAATAATAACAACAGAACTGCACAGAAATCAAAGAGTGATTTATTTTAAACTACTTTATGAAGACAAAAGCTGCCAAATCACTAGCAGATTCTGCTGTGTTTTACTGCACCTTCTCCCTGGATACTCGCACTTAAGTAATTTATTCAGTTCCCAAATTACAATAAATCCTTCCTGTGTCATGGAGCAGCGTCCGTAATTCCTTCTCTGGAGGTGCCTGCAGCACTGTGGAGCGGAAAACTCCCGTGTTGTTACTGCTTAGAATGTAAAATCCGAATTACTCCTTTCGCACAATGCGTTGCCATCTAGCGGCGTGCGGTGCCCGCGTGCAGCTGGGAATGACCGCGGACCAACCTATTTCCCACAAAGCTGCATTGGGGGATAGTTAATTTTTACACAGCTGTGTGTGGGAAGAAAAAGCCACCAAATCCCAATTTTTCTTAAGATCAATAAAAATAATTGCTACAGTGGTTGTTCAAAAATATTTCTGAGACAGTAATAAATGAGCCACACACGATCCACTTACCTTTCAACAGTTAACAGAGCTGTTTTAAGACACCCAAAATATTTAAATATTGTTTTTCTCATAACAAAATTACAGTGTTGAAATTCTCTTTGTGCTGTTCTTTCCATCAGGATCTTGTGTGTCTCACTTGCCCGTGGGCTCTTGAGAAAACGCAGCCTTGCCAGTACATCAAGTAGCAAATACAAGGAAATTTTAGAGTAGGACTTTGCAGTGATTTTTCATAGTGAGGTGTGTGTACTTAGAAGAATGTCAAGGAAAATAAACGTGAATTTTTTAAAAATATATTGAAGTGTAGTAATAACATTAATGGAATATAAATGTATAAGAGGCAAATAAAAATTAAGTTCTCATTTTTGTTACTCAATACTAATTTTTAAATTACTTTTTCTTCTTGAGTTATGTTTTATTTCATCACTAATTAGCAGAAAATCAAAGAAAAAATATATACAAAAGGATTTGAAGAACTCATTAATAACTGTACCTGTCTGTACAGAGTAACATCCTGGCAGTGAAAATACATAAGCTGTTTCAAAGAGAAATCATTAGAAATCACAGAAATTGACAACAAAACTGATCTGTTTCTTACCCGTGAATTAGCATCTATTTATATTAGCTGAGATTTTACTGTCTGGTTAACCAAACAAAACCTTTGTAATTACTGAATGAAGCCTATATAATTAATGTCCTGTGGGTTTTGTATTGATAGAGTGAGTAAATATTGAACATTTGATACTAAGAGAAGAAAAGTCCCATGGTTGGAGATCAGCAATGGAGAATTCATTAAAGGGATTCTCTAAATTCAATAAGTGCGGGTATTTTACATTAGATGCTGAGCTGCTGATGCTGAGGGTTTAGTATTTTAAATTTTTTAAGTCTTATAAAGAACTAAGAAAGTTTTCTGCTCGCTTCAAGTTCTATAGTGTGTTAGCAGCAAAGGCAGAGATCTCAGCAGTTAAGGGTTGAGCTTTGGATATGTTATAACCTAGCATTTTAAAAAGGTTTCATATTTCTTTTTTGTTTCCCTGCAGCTTTCTTATATACTTGAATCACAATTTGGTGGAAAGCATCAGTGTAGTCCAGTGAAATTACTACTTGAGAGTAATAGCATGTAGCAAACTTCCAGCTTTGAGGGGAATCCCTTGGTAGATGGGCTCTGATTTCTTTCAGAATAGATATTCAGAATATAAAGACTCACTCAGGTGATCAGTGGTGCAGACTAAAGCACAGCACTTTGGGCATCTCTGTTCCATCCTCCTGGGTGCTGTACTCAGGGTATTCCTGCCTGGTGGTACTGACAGGGGCTAATGGAACAGTGAGCACTGCTCAAAGGGAGGCTGCTGCGGATCTGCTTGTACAACAAGTTGTAAACACAGGTTAATTCTGTTTGAGGCTCCTGAAGTTTCCTTCCTTTTGTCTCGGGGTCTTTCAGCACTGCTGGCACTTGCAGCTCTCAGAGAATAGCTTCAATTGTGCCTTACACCTGCTTGCACTTAGGAAAAGAAACATTTGTCACTCTTATTTATGTAATTGCTTAAATTTCATTTTAATTTTAACAGCTTAAGTATGTTGGTGGACAAAAATGTTTTCTTAATGAAAGTTTGATCAAATGCCCAGGGAGCCTGTGCAAGTCTTTCCACCAACTCAAGAGATTTTGTTTCAGGCATTTTATTTAAACAGTACTCCTCTCAGCCATAACCTATCAAACTTACATGCTTTTCATAAAAGAAACGGAACAAAAATATTTCAACTAGGAATATCTACTATAATCTTTCAAGGAAAACTCCTGAAAACTAAATATTTCCATTTTATAATTTTGATGCAGTTTAAAATATAAAGAAACCTGGATATAGTTCTTTAAAAAATCAATATATCTGCTTGAATGTTACAAAACTGAATTTCTTCTTGCTAAAATGGAAATTGGATAAGATTCTGCTGGGGCAAACTCAACAATTGCTTAAGTTCTTTTGTGTTATTCTTCATTCCCATTAATAGGAATAACATGATGCCTATACTCAGCAATTCCCATTACTATAGGCTCTTAAATAAATATTAGGAAATATTAGTCTCAAAGCTAAAGGCTCCATTTAGCACTGCTCAGCTCTGGATTTCAGATTTGCCAGTCTGACGGGCAGCCCAGGTTTCTCTGACCACACCAACAATCGCAGGCTTTCCTGGCAGGGCTCCTCAGGAGCTGAGCAGGTTCAAAATGGATCAGGGGGCCCTTATCACTCAGAGTAAACACTCTGAGCACATTTCCCCTTGCTGAAAGATTTACATTAGTTCCCTGTTCGCAGCGTATCAACTGCATTTCCCATACACCCTGGGTGAGAGCTTCTCCCCTTCCCTTGCCCCAGCCCAGGCTGAAGATGATACTAAAGGAGGATCTGGCTACATTCATTTAACTGAATTATTTTAAACTCTTGAGGTGAAATCTCAGAGGTGTTAAATCACAGCAACATCAGCATCCTGAGATGCAGACTTTGATGCCCGGGGCTGTGGCAAACAGCACAAAACTCTGCAAACTTTCCAAGGGCTTCCTGGGGCCTGCTGTGTAAAGAGCACTCAGCTGATCTGATAAAGCCTGCTTGAGATACTGGTCCAGAGCTTATCTCAGCAGTAATCCAGGCCATTTGTTTACTGATAAGCAAGGCAGGGAGGAGCTGGGGTTTAGAGAGTGAGTTTGGGCAGGATTCCCCAGCTGTGCCAGCAGAGCTGAGGCCTGGGGCTGCGTCCTCACTCCCCAGCACTGCCTGCATAGGGACCTGCAAGGAACTCCACAGCTGGCAAGGGCATGATGTGATATTAGGTCACCAGCTGTGATCCATGGGACATTGTTTTGATTAGTTTTGTAGGTGAAGGGATGTCGCCCTGTTCTTTTGAGAGTTTTTATGTTCTTCTAAAAGTTTCCTATGCCTTCTGATATTTACATATTTCAAATGAATTTTCTCACACATTCACGTAAATAATGATTGTGTTGCACTCTTCTTTGTGGGTGGGGAGAATTGACAGACTGTTGGCTTGACCAGTGTGGTTGGAGAGGTGGCAATTTCACCCTCCAATCCACTGTCACTTTTTTATTGTATATATAGTGGAGTCGGAAAATAAAGTTTATTTTTTTAGGTTCTTTTTTCTTTCCTTTTACATCTAGCCTACTTCTGTGAGTTATTTCACATCATAATGTGACAGAGGGAAAAAAAAGAAAGAAAAATACAGCAATTATAAGTTTAAGGCAAAAGCCCTTACCATTAGCACCAAGTTGCCATCATTCTCTTATAGTACTCCATGCTTCCCAGAAAGTTTTCCCTTTTGCCACAACCATTGCATGATATTTTTTATTCAGAGAAGTTGCAAGAGACAGCTATCTGAGCCCCTTGAGCCTTTTATAAAAGTGAGGTTCACAGGGAAAAGCAGAGTAAAACAAGAGCAGCTCCTTCCTGTGGCAGAATTACATCTGCCACAAATAAATAAGTATTGTGGGCAGGATGAGGATGACAGACCTTGGACCCAGAACAAGGCTGTGAAGGAGAAAAGACCTCAGTCTCTCCTGGGGTACAAAAAGTAGCTCCTGCTAGTACATGACTGTCTTGTCCCAAGTTCAGTTCCACAAGAAATCATTTTTTTTTAAATTTAAATATATTCCAGTTGTGAACAGAGCCCTTTAATTGTACAACAAGTTGAGAGAGTTTCTGCACTGTGTGTTTTTGGAGGTTCCTGCTTTTATGGCTTTTAAAATTCTCATTCTCGGTACTAAGCAAAATTCTGACATATTTTACACAGCTGCTGTTTCAAATTCCAGACATTTGACATAATATTTTTGCTATGAAATTCCAGAGCATCACTACTAGCTCTGCTTTATCAAGGAAAAGCTCACTGAGCACATCAAACCTAATATTTTTGATCTACATTAATAAAAATTTCTGTCTAATCTGTCCAGCTCTTTGGCAAATGCTGCAGCCTGCTGTACTGAGATTTAGATATGTGTGTGTGTGTGTGTCTATGTGTATGCATGTGTGTGTGTGCACGTGTGTTTGTATAAAAATATATCCATTTAATATATATACATACACATACAGTGCCTGAGCTTAGAGTCTTCCACTATTTTCTGCTTCTTAAACGAGAGCACATGATTCTCTTTGAAATTCTGGATAAAATGTGACTCTTAGTCCAGTGTATTCCAATTTGCCAAATAATGATGTGACAGTGAAGAGCCTTCAGCAGTTTCATGTCCAATGCCTACTGAATATTCAGGGAATCAAGCCAAGTTTGAGCTGAATTAATTTGCCATGTAAATAGCTATCCAATAGCTATTTGCTACTTTAACTATTGGTTTGTAATAATTTGAAATTTTATAGTTAGAAAGTGACAGTTAAGAAAACCACATTACAATGGTTTCAGCTCTAAAAACGGTTGTGAAAATATTTATTTTCTGTTTACCTTTTATTTAGCTCTTTGGACTTCAGAAGCCTGTGCTTAGCAGTGAGTTATCTAATGACTTTGAAAAGGACCAGGATTTTATCCTTGCAAATATATTTAGCCTTTCAACATACACATTTTGAAGATAAACTTTTCATGTTGCCTTGATTTATAATATTCCTGATGTTCTATGGTTGATGAAAACAGCATTTGGCTTGGACATGCAGAAACTGGAAGTGCTTTCTTCCAGTGGAGGCAGTTTCTACCAAAATTTTGTCTAATTCATGATAGGCTAAATTCTGGAAAGATGTATTTTTTTCATTCCAGATTTTGATAAAATTAAGGGCTGAACTATTGTTTCTCATATCTGTGCTATTTTTACTGGGACTAATACCATTGTTTCCTGTAACTCTGTACTTGCCTTTTGCTTTGCTGTTTTTTTTTTTCTTCCACAGCAACAGCAATCTTTAAGTGGCAGCAGCTGACAGGGCAGATTTTTTTACTAGAATAACATAGTTAGTGTTTGAACCTTATATGAGTACTTCTGTCAGGTGTCCCACTGTCAAAATTCCATTTGCAAAAGCCACATTATATGGTATCAGTGATTTCTGTACTGTAAACAGGGTTTCTGGAGTCAATTGGAGACCTCTGAGCTCTGTCTACAATGCTTAGAAAGATATTTCAGCACACTAGGGGAATATCTGAATTTTCAGCTTCTTGGGTGTACAGCAAAAATGTTCATTCTGAAAGTCCATTTCATTCCACATAAAACAATAAAACTTTTATAACTTGCTTATGTCTTCTGTCATAGCATAAATGTCAAATATATCTGTGCTTTGAATATGGCTCCTTAGAACCAGTAATATATTTGAGTCAGTGACCACATAAATGAAAAATCATGGCTATGTAAGTTTTTCCTTTAATTCCTCTCACAAAGTTTTCCTCAATTTCTTTAAAGTAGTTGTCAGCCAATAAAACAGTAATGTAATACATTAAAGGAAAAGAGCCTAGTCAGTTCTTTGGGCTGGAACTGGCCTGTCTTAGATCTCACAGAATTTGGAGGAGCTTGTGTTGCTGTTACTGATTTTACACGTGATAAGACAAATTTTCCTCGTCTAAATCAGGTAATCATCCTGCAGATTTCAGTTAGGCAGCTCCCCTGGTGGAGCGCAGCCAGTTTTTGGCACATGAAGGACTTTTCTAGTTATCAAAAGCAACAGCCTAAATGTGACAGAGCATTGGATCCCAGTTCAGAAAGGAGAGGAAGAGTTGGATGCAATAATACTTGGGTGTCTCAGCAGTGCTATTAATAAGTGGTTGAAGATGTGAAAGTGGGAACTTGGAAAGCAGGCCACCGCATAATCAAATATAAATGTGGATTTAATACAGCTCATTTATTACTGGTGATTGCTTGGAGGCATCATGGACAAAATCCTTAATGTAAGAAGAAAAAGTGTTGATTGTCACGTTCCTTTCCAGCTTTAATTTCAATTGCCTGAGGATGACCAGCTGCAAGTTGCTATCAGGCATATGAAGTTTTTAGTGCTAAAAAGGCAGCTGGGCTGGAAACAGCCCAGAAGTACATATCCATTTGTCTGGTTAACTTCAGCACTTAGACCATTAATCAGGTCAGCATAAAGAGAAATGAATGACATCAGTCAAAACAATTGGATATCTCTGTGCAGTGATTAGCTCCATGTAGTACAAAAACTTAAATAATTTGTTCTTTGAAAATGTGATGATTAATTGGCTTCCATTAGGCTTGGGTTTTAAAACATTCCATGAACTCTCAGATAAAATGGCACTAAAATGTTATTGCAATAACCAAATAAATCATATTAGACTATAGTGTATATAAGTACTTTAAAACATTACAGATACTAGAATTCTGTGTATAATAAAAAGGTGAAGAATGTAATCCATGAACTTTTTTTTTCTCATCTCACAACAGCATTATCCATGGCTGCTTTCAAGGATAATGTTCCTAAGGAGATGAATTTTAAGTTTTGCATTAATACATTATATATACATATGTAAAAGTTATGCAGTTTGGATATGATTGAACAAAGGGAGGGTATGTAAAGGTTGTGCAGTTCGGATGTGTTTGGTCAAAGGGAGGCATTTTAACCTTAACTCAGTGCAAAATTTATCTGAGCTTTTGATACTGGTGCTGGCTGTTCAATTGAAGTTCAACCTGGCAGTCATCTTGCAGCTGGGAAATGGTCTGTCACCATTTAAAATTGGTGCCGTTTCCAGTACCAGTTTTGAGGTCCAGTTCATTGTCCTGTTATTCTGACCAGAGAATCCCTGACCCAAAACAATGCTTAGCCTTGAATCTCGTGTAGAGGCATAAAACAAAGCCTTGCTCTGATATGTAGGGTGGCAGCATGGTTAACATTTGAAATTTATGATAATTTTCCTAATACTTCACTTTTGCCTAATGATCCGGACTCTACAGGCAAATAATTCTATGAATCATCTCTTACTTCAAAATAAACTGTGAGCCCAGTGCATGCGAGATTGCCTAAATATTGGAAGACTTATGGATCATAAATCAGAAGGCAAGGAAAATAATCCAATCAAAAATGTTTTGCTTCATTATTTTAGGATTTAGTCATGGGTTTGAAGCACTGGTGTTGAGCTGAAGTAATTGGTGCCATTGTAAATCAAAGGCAGCAGCACACATGGGGCTGCCTTTGAAGTCACTTGGCAGCACGCGGCTTTTCTACTGGTGACTGATGTTGCTCTGTAATTTATTTTCTAATGAGAGCTAATGGAGCTTATTGACAAGATCCAGACACCTCCCAAATTTTGGAGGGTTTACATGTGTTATTCCACCAACTGTTGTGTAAATAAGATTACCTGTGTTCTAGAGTATTGCTTCATGGTAGAAATACTGATATCAAATTGTCAACTTTTTGCAGTGAAGGGCAGACTTTCAGAGCAAGTGTCACCCTTGGGACTCGGCCTCTCACTCCAGAGTCCATTAAAGCTTTAGGAAGCTCTGAGGTAGTCATGGGACTCCCACCCAGTCTATATTCATTAATAAATCTGTTATTATTAAACAAACAGGACAATTCAGCTTCTACATTGTAGGTCTTGAGATGGGAAGGCTCAAGGGAAACTTAGCAGTGTGTGCAAATACCTGCAGAGACAATGAGAAAAAAAGAGGGAGCCAGAGCCTTCAGTGACAGGATAAGAGGCAGAGGTGGAGATTTGCAGAGAGGGTGGTCAGACACTGGAGCAGGCTGCACAGAGAGGCTAAGGGAGCCCAGCCTTGGAGGCAATCAGAACCTGGACAGATCCATGAGCAATCTGCCCAAAGATTTGGGCTGGCTAATTTCCAGAGGTAACATGCAACCTCAGTAATGCTGCGATCCAAATGCAGAAATTCCACGGAAATGAGATCTTCAGCAGGAGGTGCTCAGTGACTATGATTAATGCTGTACACATTTCCTGGTTTAGACATGTATGACATGTGCATCATCAAAAGTGGAGATTTCACACTGTATTCAATAGTTATCATTTACTGATGCCTACAAACTGTATTTCTAGTTTAAGCTGCCTGAGTTAGGCTTGGCTTGTCAGCTGGGCATCTGGATTAGAACTTGTTCTTAGTACAGAGACCAGTACCGAGGCTGTGCTACAGAATTATGCTGAAGTGAGGTGTTATTCCTGAACAGCCCTCATGTTGTGTAGTAAAGTATTTTATTCTGAATTCATACTATTTGTGGAAAGGAGCGGATTAAATGTTAGGTCCTGTTTCAGGGCACCAGTTTGTGGTCCAACTCATGAGCCTGTAGTTCTGGCTAGAGAATCTCTGACCTATGGCAATGTTTAGCCTTGAATATCATGTAGAGGAATAAAACAAAACAAATCTCCATGTTCTGAAAGTTTGAGGTTTTTTGAGTCTTTGTGAAATTGTGTATGTAGAAAAATGTTTAAATTCCAAGAAGTTGGTGAGATCAAAGCTAGAACTGTGCTGTGTTTAATTTCCTGATAATATTTGCAGATAATATCTATTGCTGGTGGCTTGTTTTTTTTTATTTTTTTTCATGACAGAACATTTGGAGTTGAGTACTTTAAAGGAAAAAAAAGAATTTGCTTGTGTATTTGTGCAGTGCCCTATTCAGTGAGGCTGCTGTGACACCAGCAGGGCTCCAGCACATGGGCTGCAGACAAATCTCACTGCCTGTACCTCGGGCACAAGGTGGGCTTTGGCTCCTGCCTGGAATGAAGGAGGGGAGTGTCTTCTCATGCTTTGGTAATTAAGCTCTCCCCAACCTTTCACAGCAAATCCTCTACTCCTTCTGTTTGTGGCAAACTTCTGCTCTGCAGATCTTATTTATCTCACAGTCAGGAATGCAGTTAAAAGCAGTCCTTGTTCTTAAAAGCACCAATAAAAACTATATAAAAAAGTGGAGAATTTATAAAAAATATATATATATATGTGAAACAAATATGTGAAATCTGGCTGTGATTACACCCTGTTGGTATGGAATACATGTACCAGAAAAGCACCAAAACGTAAAATAGTGTTTTAAAATACAGATTATTAGTTGAAAGTCTTTCTTGTGACATCTTTGTATTTCAGAGCATTTTCAGTGTGTGAGACTTCCTCATGGGCTGGTCACAAAAACATCATTGCTTGTCCAGAAGAGACGCTGGTTATGAATCTGTTGGGCAAGAAATAAATATCTTTGAAGTATGTAACCAAATTATAAAGTAAATCAGGAGTTGCTTTTCTTTTCCTGCATGGAAAGTATTTTTATCTATAAAAACTGCTTCTTTGCTACTGAGAACCTGATGTTCAGATACCAGTAGCAGATCCCCTGCTGTCTCCAGAATCACTCTGCATCGTTGTTTGCCAAAAGGCTGAAGTTCAGTGAAGAGTATATTTGGATTTTCACTATTATCTTTCATTTTCTTATGCCTCATCTTTCTTCAAACATGCAACACTTTTGGGATGAAAACTCTCATGTTTGTTCATGGTGCAGAAAGCTTGAAGGAGTAGGGCTGCTTGTTTTGTTCTTTATTATTGTCTTTTACTTTCCTAAAAGTTATTTCTCTATTAAGTGGGTATATATAATGTTTGCCTGTCTTTACTGGCCTTTAAAATGCCTTTAAATGTCCTCCTCTTGTGATTAGGTAGATATTCAGTCTATTAAAAACTCCAAACAAACAAATTTTATTTTATTTATTTGTGTTGAACCCCTTTTTACTTTTATTTCTTTTATACTCATGTTATATTCCACCATTCATTCCTATCCTAAATTTGAGACTGAAAATCTATATTTTCCTCTGACTCCCTTCTGGGCATGCTTTTAATGTTCATTTTCCCCTATATGTTAGAGAAAGTTAGTTGTACTGAGTGATGTATAGTAGACTGGACAGAAATATGACTATAAATATTTATTATTTATCATTTTATTTCTAAATGTATACCAGAACAGGAAAATCAGAGCTCTTTTAGAGAACAGATGAGGAAAAGTGATACCAGCGATTACACATTTCCCCAAAGCTATCACGTTCTGCTGTGGCTTTTTTTTAGGTCACTGATAGGCTCAGTGCAGGATCCGGTTAATATTTGGGTTGGGATGGACCACGGCTATCTATACAAATCATATAATATATAAGATAACTGCAAATTCTGTTGAAATACTTTCCAAGAGTAAACAGGAGAAGTACTGACCAAGCTGTTGGGGAGACAGAAAGCATAGAAACAAGACAGGCAAACTCTCCTGCACATTTGCACACAGGAAAATTCACCCAGAATACCCACTGATACCGAGTTGCTCAGTATCAGCCCTACAATTACCACTCTGAAAGCTTTTCTTCCACTGAACGCAGGTTCCTTCCTGCTGGGGAAGAGACATCCAGTTTCATAGGGAGCAGCTTGTCAGCAAGCTTCATCACAACTTTGGGAAGAGTCCTTCGGGCCTGTGGCACCAAGGGGACAGGAAGACCATGCACAGGCTAGGTCAGGCAATGATACAAGGCAGACGATAATGTGCAGGGCATTATCACTTGAAAGTAAGCACCCTCTATTAAAAGCATTAGTGATGGAACAACATTGTTTTTTGGTACTCCACGGCTGTCTTTAAAAGGATTTGTGTTTTCACTGAAATGTGAATACTCCCCATTCCTGACTGGGCTGGGCGCTGTGTCCTAAAGCTGCTTCTGCTTGGAATTAGCCAAATCTGTTTCCTAACAGATTACCAGCAATAGCATTTAGAGAGGTGATTATCAGTTCCAATGTCTGCCAAATGACATTAGAGCTGGCGTTTCCACCGCCTGGTCATTAAGAACATGTCAGACCCCGAGTAGCTGGTAATTTCTGCAATTAAGTCTACCATTATTGTTTCCTTTACTTAAACAGGGAGCCCAAATTACACGGTTAAATATAACCCCTGGTTGTTCCCACACACACTCGGGCGCTGTGCTGCAGAACTGTGGTAATCCTATGAGAACACACAATTAATAAAATAACAGCAGATGAGGATTGCTGCTGTGAGCTCAAACCTTGAATGATCACATCCTCTTCAAGGCAGTTTGGGAAAATCTCAGAGAGCAATCAAAGGGGTGGTGTGGAATATTCAGAACAGATTAATATAAGATTAAACCTGTTGCTTCAAATTACGTATGCTCAGGGATATAGAAATATGATTAAATAATTAAAAAAGATCAAACCCCTTACTTTCTTCCTGTTAATACTAAGAACTCAACTTCTTATTTGAAAAAAAATTAAAAAGGATTCACTAATATGCTCTGTAGGGAATAATAAAAGCTGAGGAAAAGCAGTACAGGATGCTGCTGAACATGGAAGAGACAAAACTGAGAATTCCTTGGTCAGTTCTTGAGGTTTTTGATCCAAAGTCCATTTGCTTCTTACAGAAGGAATTCCTACTCACTCTTTCATTAGACTGTATTTTCTTAAATCTTACATTTCTGATAGGAAAAGCAGCCTACGGGTACAGAGATACTCATTTAAGTTGGTCCTGTTTCTCTGTGCTGTTGCACAGGGAGTGAGGATGGATGGAAAGGGGTTACTGATATTCCATGTCCACTCCCTGCCATTAAGTAGAGCAAATATTCGCATTTGCAGATGATCATTCGCCTCAGAGACTGATAACTGTTAACTTCCAAAACAAGTTTCCATCTTGTTTCACATCTCCAAGCATGCCAGTTGAATACAATAAACAATTGCATGGATCTTGAAGCTGAGTGTTTGAGATGCAAAGACACAGAGGCTCCCAGAGTAAAACTTGGAAATTTCTTCTTCTTTAGAGTTTTATAAACTGGGACTGGGTAGGAAGGTAGTATCACTGCCTCACTGTACTCTTTTCTGTTTAAGCCCAGTTGTAACATTATTTAAATGTTAGTTTCTGGATCTGATTGAATGTACCTTTATTGAATGAAGCAATGTTCTTATATGAATGTCACGCAGTTGTTCTATTTATCTAAAGGGAAAACAAACCTATTCGAGTCACTTAAAGAAATGCGTAAAAGCTAGAGTGAATTTAATTTAATCTGAATGTGTGTTTAATCACCTTTAAGGCACTCAAGAGATTTTGTTGATTTATGTATTTATTAACCAGAGTACCTTTAGATCCTGGTTCATGAATATACAGCCCCTTTAAATTAAGACTCGTGTTTTGGGTCTATTCTCATGGGGTTTAGTCAAATCTAGTAATTTCTGGAATAGGCTATATAGCCTATATGAACTGCTCGAGATCCCATACCCAGCAGAGTTAGAAAACCACCAGCTAAGGAAAAATGTGACAAAATCAAATATTTAATGATGTGATATTTGTCTGAGGAAGTTATGCTTCATTATCTCAAAGATCTTCTCCAAGTTATTCTATTACTTTACTTTCCAGCTTCTTCTTCATAAGGTAAAAACCTTATTTTTTCACAAGGAAAAAAACCTTATTGCCTTTGACATTTTGGAATCACATCTCAGTCCTGTCCAAACCAGGTGTGTAGTTCAAAGAGTTACTCCATCCTTGCATTGGTCTGGAGCTCTGAAGCAGAGGAAGAAGAGCTAAGTGTTCCTGGAGACAGCCAGCACCCTCACCTGCACCCTGAAGACTGCTCAGTTATTGGGGTCTGTGGGCCTGGGGTGGTGCTGCCAATGTCCACCTCTTCCAGTCCTGTGAAGGTTTAACAAAATTTAGTTATTTTGTCTGTTAGTTTGATTTTATCACAGAATCATGGAATGGTTTGTGTTGGAACAACATGAAAACGCACAATGTTCCATACCCTGCTATGGCCAAGGACACCTTCCACTAGCCCAGGGTGCTCCAAGCCCTGTCCAACCTGGCCTTGGACACTTCCAGGGATCCAGGGTCAGCCACAGCTTTCCTGGGCATCTGTGTCTTTCCTGGAAACCTCCCCTGGTGCTCTGCAACCACCAGCAGTGCCAGGAAATGAAAGAGGCTGCTGGGCTCCAGCTTTACAGAGCTTCTTCTCTGCCTGAGGTGGATGTTGCAAAACTCCACTGGAATGGGGAACTTCTTCCAGTGAATTCTACAGGAATTGAGGAAACTGTCCTTGTATAGAGGAGGGATGAATTGCAGTCCCCTTGGTTTGGTCTAACACCCCCTTCAGAGCCAAGTCCTTTTCTCAAGTGGTCAGATGAGATATAATTCCTGGTGGTAAGAGACTCCTGGCCCAGGAGTGCCTCCATAGGAGTGAACCAGGATCTACCCAGGGATGGACTGGGAAACACACCCTTCCCTCCCACCACAGGCCCAGCTTCTCCCTGAAAGCCCTGTCACCTCTCTTTATCTGGGGGATAAATGCTGATAAAGCTGCTGTGTCAGAGAGAGCCCTGGCCCTGACGAAGGCCAGGCACGGCACCCACTCAGGCACTTGTTGATGCACATAAACACTTGCTGTGTCAAGATATGGGAGAGGGGCAGCAGCTGAACACAGCCTAACCCAGACTGTGCTATTTATCATCTCCTAATTAACTGTTAATTTGCTGGTCTTTAGGTTCAAGCATAGCCCCAATTCATCACAGGCTGGCATGGCAGTGTGAGGCTGGGGAAGGTGCTCTGCACAGACCTTCAACTCTCTTCTCATTAACAACAAGACGTGAAAAGAGCCTCCCTGGCTGCTGTGCTAAGTGAGGACAGGGCTCTGGTAGCCCATGGGACATGCCAGCAACACCCGATGGTCCGTCCCCCTGTGTGCTGGCACCTGCCCTGGCAACATGTAGAATGAGAAACAGCCTGGGAGGTCTGTCCCTGCCTTGGGACAGGGGGTTAGAACTGAATCATTTCCTACTCAAACCATTCCATTAATCTACGATTTCTGGTTGTACCAGGAATTAGGCACTAAAGCATGCCTATGGAATGCTTTAGGCACTAAAGCATTCCATAGGTACTAAAACTGCTATGGAATATTTGGCCCTAGGAGTGTAATAGTGACTTTTAAAATTCTTTGCACATGCATAGAGAATGATAGAATCAACTTCTCCGTGTCTATTTTCTATCATCACATCACCCTTAATACACCATCCCAAATGAAATGTTCTTCCCCCTGAGGGTGCTAGACACTGCCCAGAATCCCCAGGGAATGGGCACGGCCTTGAGGCTGCCAGGAGCACTCATTCCCAGGCATGCACAGGATGGGATTGTTGGTGCAGGACCAGGGGTTGGGCTTGGTTGTCCTTGTTGGTCCCTTCCAGCTCAGGTGATTTGTGTGGTTCTCTAATCTCACAGAAATTCTCTCCAACATATCAGCTGTCAAAAAACCCCAACCCAATCCCCAAAGCTGTCCTTCTCTGTGGAGATGTTCTTCCTGTGATCTCACACAGCCTTGCAGGGCTCTCCGTGCCCACAGCTGCCCAACAAACTGTAGGTGCAGTGATCAGCTCCGCAGGGGTGAGGACTCAGGACTTGCAGGATTGAGTTTACAGCCCCCCAGCCCTACAGGCATTAACCATGGAAACCTTCCCATGGGTTTACCAAGAGCATAAGATCACAAACATCCTAACTGTCAGAGTGTAAATGCTGGTGGCAGGGAGAAGGGTTTATGTTGTATCTGAAACCCTTGCAGTCCTCTGTGAACAGCTTATAATGGCATTACGTGTTTGGGTTTTGTTATCGGGCTGTGTACTCCCTGTTCCACCTCAGTGTTGTGATCTGTGCTGCCATCCCCACAAAGCTGCCAGCACGCATGCCACTGAAATTATCGTTTTCATTCTTGTTATCAAAATATTTTACAAACAGCAGCAGCAGAAGGGAAATATTTTACCCAGAGGAGCTGAGATGAAGCAACTTTTTAACAGAGAGGCCTCATAGAGAACTCATTACGTTTACACACTTTGTGACACTTCATATCCCCTTGTTATAACACCTAGTTAAGGTTTTCCCTTTATGGTCTTTCAGGCATAGAGCACCTTATTAATGTCAGGCTTTGGGCTCTCCCGGCCAGGCTTGGCTTCTGCAGCTCCAAGCCCTGCCTGCCAGGGGTAATGATTTTGGGGGGTACCTGCAACTGAAGTTAAGGGGCAGCTCACAGCAGCTGAGAGTGGGGTTTATGCTCTGATAACAGAAAATGCTTTATTGTTCACACTGAAATTTGGCAGGATGCTCAAGTATTTATGACAGCCTGGGGAGATGGAGTGTTGCTTGGCAAAAGTGGCTCCTTGATTAGCACTTGGAAATGGCCTGCCTCACAACAGGAGCTTTTCACTGGGGTTGCAATAAACTCATTTGCATTGAGAGGTGACCTGCAAACCTCACAGCTCCCTTTTCTTGCTGCTGAGTCTTCAATCTGGGGGAAACTATTCTAAGTCCAAAAAGTGCAGGTCATGCCTGTATTTGCAGTTGGGCTGATTGAGCACAAATACAAATGGCTGGATCTAAAGAGCTGCTTCTTCTGGATCAAGAGAGACAGAAGCAAAATTATTTCAGAGCATCCCAGAATTGTTTGGGTTAGAAGTTACCTTACAGATCATCCCATTCCACCCTCCGCCATGGGCAGGGACACTTTCCACTGTCCCAGGGTGCTCCAAGTCCCACCCATCCCTTGGACATTGCCAGGGATCCAGGGGTAGCCACAGCTTCTCTGGGGACCCTGTGCCAGAGCCTCAGTAGAACAGTGACAGAACACAATCTGGGCTAATTCAGAAAGAAGGAGACTCAGGGTATTGTTTCACAAATGCAAATGGACAAATTTAGGATGATTCTGTGATTTACAGGATTGAGAAATTATCCACCTCATCTCTTTGTCAGAGTTCTTGCCTTGGAAGGATGGATGGAGTGCATGGAAGGAGCTCAGAGGTGCTGAAGGTTCACAGCCTCATGTATATAACCTGTTGTTGATTGTGTTGAGCCGGTTAGCATGAGAAAAATACAATCATTACATTTATCTATTTCTTTAAAGTGGGAGTTTGACCCATTTTGTTGGATTATTGCTTTTCATGTCATGTTTTTCAGTGACTAGTAGGCTGCATTCACATTGCAGCCCAAAGTTCAAAATTAATTTCATATTACAACTACATGCAGGAACCCCAGGCAGGCTTGGAGACTTTAAAACAGAGTTGTGATGCTTTCATATTTTCTGCAACACTCTAGAGCTCCCACACTGTGCCACGGCGTTGTCTCCAGCTCTCTGAAAAATGGGGTGGTGCCACCAGAGCACTGAGCCCTTGTCACCACATTGTGCACACAGACTCAGGGGTAACAGATGGACCAGGGCTGTAGACCAGGACTGACAGTGAAAAATTCCATGCTCTGGGGTGTTTGTTCCCTGAGGCGGTGTCAGTGAGCTCAGCCACAAGTTACTGAACAAGTAATGGTGCCAAGAGATGGACTGAGTTGGCGAGAAAAATTGGGAGGGCAGTGTTGGCTGATTTTTGTGACAGTATGTGAGACACTTCCACTCAAGCCTTGTCAGAGTTTTGTCTTTAGTTCTCTGCAGGTGAGGCCGGAATGGTCCAATTGTCCCACTTCCCACACAGGGAATTCGCATTTTCAACACACAGCTTCTTGTATTAAAGAAAGTCTGTGAGTGTTTTGTGCTCTCATGAAAGTGATGAATGGCTTTGCACCTTCCCAGGAAGGAAACTCTGCCTTTGTGGGATCCCAGTCCTGCAGCATACTGCCAATGAGCTGTGAAGGTGAATACCTATCCCCTGAGCCTGCACATTCCACACAGGCTGCTCCCCTCCAGTGTTGGGTGCTGTGAGGTTCTCCTGATATACTCAGTGCTGCTCAGCATTTTGGAACCAAAATAGACAGATACATGCTTGTCCAATAAATATTTTCCTTTCTTATCTCCCACCCTTCTTCTTTGCTGGTAAAATGTACATGCACTACAGTTTCTTCATCCCCTAAGACTAGGTAACTATTCTGTGCAGGAAATAAATGCACAGAAATAGACTACATTTTCTATGCTGCATTTTAAATACTCATTATTCAATCTTTAAAAATATTAAAATATGCATTCCTTTCTAAATAAGCACCTTCCCTGTGATATGTCTATGAATTTGAGTATTTAGAGGCTAGATTCAAGACAGTATGAAGGAGCAGAGAGTTTTCTGGTAAATATAAGAACAAGATTTGGACAGTTTCCTTGGTGTCACTTGGTGCCACTCAGGAGGCAGGTAACAGAAGCAGCAAAAGCTATAAGAGCTGTGGGGAGGGAGATGGAGCCCTGGTGTCCTGGCAATCCTTATCTTGCTTTGCTGGCTTCTGTGTGAGCCACACTTGCCATCACTGAGAGCCACACTTGCCATTACTGCTGCACAGCTCTCTTGGGAAGAGCAGCAAGATTTCCTTGTGCTGGTAAGTGCCTAAAGGGCCCTTGGCAAATTTTCTCCAAAGAAGCCCACCTGGGTTGTGGGATTTCTCCAGACTGCACAAGTTTTGCTCCAGCAAAACTACCAGCAGCATTGAAGACGTGGGAGCAGACTGAAGTTTGATTTGTCTCTTTTTCCTTCCTCCAGAACTGGTGTGTGAAGGGCCAGATCCATTCCTGTCTGAGCTTTGCTGTGCCCATTTATTGGTGTTTCACATGAACTGGGATTTGTGTCTGTTCTTCAGTTTAAAGTGGACACAAATTTGTTGGCAGTCACAAGTACATCAGTTATTACTCATTAATTACCCAGCTTTGTGGAGGGGATGTTATCTCACAGCCATTAATTATGCTTTCTAAATAGTCTTCAGTTAAGATTTAGGATGACAACTGCTCTTTAGTAGTGGGATATATGAGAAGAAAAAAAAAAAAAGGGTGTGTTTAAATTGCTGTAAAAGCCCACATTATTCCATTATGGAAATGAAAAACAATCTACATACTTTGTGTTCTTATGCACTAGGGCCCTCTTTTCCCAGTCTACTTTTCATGAGCATGTGAGATGGAATTGCTAGGAGGGTGTAAAATGCAGCTATGGCCCAATAAGCCTCTAATTCATTTTGCTGACAACTCCCATCTCTGTAATGGATGCAGCCACTTACTGCAGCTGCTGACAGCACCATCATGGGAAGTGTGGAGCCACGAGGCTTCTGTGTCTTCTCAAGTGCTAGGAGATAAGTTCTTCATTCCCCTCTCCCCTCACAGATGATGTATATGCACCATATTTCCTTGAAATAAGTATTTCCATGAAGGCCAAAGATGTTAATGAATTGCTAGTTAATTATAAGTGAAATGCTAGGTTTAATTTTCATACAACAGTGCCTCAGCTACGTGTGTGTATCCCAGGGTAAGTATTCACTCCTGAAAAAGTAGATGCAAGAAGAAGTTTATCTTACCCTGTGCTCCCCTGAGCCTTGTTTCTGATTTATAGCAGAGGATGTGAAATTCAGACCTCCAATAGAAGAGCACAATGTATTTTCTTTGTTGCCTTTATTTCAATGACCAGAGCTGGAGCCTGGCCCAAGGGGGTTCTGCAGTCGGGTTCAGCGTTGGCGTGGTTCTGTTCTCTCCCTGGCACATCCCAGGTGATGCTCTTTTCCCTGCATTGACACCAGTGACCTCAGGGGAGCTTTACTGTTCTTTTCCTGCCCCTTGGCAGTTCAGGGGCTAGATCATCCCTAAAGCATCTGAGACTCTCACCACACTCCCCTTCTCAGGGTATCAGGGTTCTTACCACAACTGGGAGCTCTGGGTGCCACCTCGACGCTGACTCCAGTGCTGCTGCTGCAACTGCAGCACATTCTGCTGCTGGAGGCCACATGTCACACTCTGTCCAATGGCAGAGACCAGGGAAGGACTTTGTCCCCTTGACCACCAGAGTCCCCACAGCTGTTTGGAGTCCTCTGGCCAAGCAGCACAGCTCCCTTCCTGCTCTGGGACACTTCCTCTGCACGGAAAATAAAACACTTTATATGAGACTCCGGTGTGAGAGAAATGAGCTAATAAAATTGGATAAATAACTTGACTAAATGACAGTTCTGTCACTTCAATGAGCAATATATGAAAGACCCTTTAAAAGTGAAAGGAATTCTGTGCTAGAAAGAATATGTATGCAACCAAACCATGGTGTCCTCAAATTTGCCTGATGATTTTGACTGACACTTTGTTTTCTCCCTACATCTCTATATCTTCTTTAGAGTGACATTTAAATATTTCACAGTGATTGAAGTCCTACTTCATCACCACATTATCCCTTCCCTTTGACCACAGCTGGAGCCTTCTCTGCTAATCCATTTGTCTGCTGCAGGAGAGGAAGAGTCCCCTTAAGCTTCCTTATCTTTCCTTTCAAGTTGTGCTGGGACTAACCCAGACTTCCCAAAGGCCCTCTCTGTAAATATGTAATCTATATGCCTCTGTGATATCCATGGCTTGGGAATGGCTGGGCACTGTAATTAGCAGGCTCAATTAACAGTGGATTGAAGATGTTCAACATCCTGGCAGGACTGATCACCGAGACTGGGAACAGAAGGGAGGTTTGTGCTCAATCACCAACTGCCTGTTTCCTTTGAATGAAGATAAATCCAGGCATTTTCATCTTTGTTTTGAACAGCAAGTACTTCAGTCTTTGAGAGGCTGTTAGTTAAGGCATGAGGTATGTCCATGACCTAAGCTTGATTAATCTGCTTCCCCATTCCTTTTCATGCCTGATTTCTTTCTGTGTCAAGATTAGAAGACTTTGATTTCTCTATCAAATTATGTTCTGTATTGCTGGCTGGCAAGAAAATCAGTATGACATGATCATGGCTGATTACCCTGGAATCTGAACCAACCTGTGAGAGCACAGGAGCCAGAGTGTCCTAAACCCAGGCCCTGACTCTCAGGAACAAGCCCATTTGGAGCAGGGGAGCACATCATGGGTTTTTCCCAGCTCTTATCAGCAAGCACAGAAAACAAAATAAATGGTAACTGTTTTATTCAGTACCTACCTGAGCAGAGACCTGCTTTTCAGGCAGCCTGGTACAACTGCTGCCCAGTCCATGCACCTTTCAAAGCACTTGGATACCCTGGGCCAAATTTGCACTTCAGTTTTGCTTCGTAGAGGAGCTCCAAGGGCCAGTGACAACGGGAGGAGAAGCAACAGTTCAGGAGCTTTGTTTAGTGCTTGTGAATCTTTCTGTGGTATTTATGTGAAAGGAGGGCTGAGGAACCTGCAGAATGGTGACTCACGGTCCAGAATCACAGTTTAATGCCATTCACTCTTGCTGGGTCTCCACATGCTGTCCCAGGAGGACACCGGGCTCCTGGTCTAAGTGTCCCTGTCCCAGCTCTGCAGCTCTATCAGGGCTCCACTGGGCCAGAGGAAACTGAGAATGTGGGTGACTGATGTGTGTCCTGGGGTCCATCCATCTGCCACTGTGACTGTTGTTCTCTTGTTTCTGATAAAAAGAACAAAGCTAGAAATTTTATATAAAGGACTGGCTCCTGAACTAAGATGCTACAGACAAATCTTACTTGGTTTAGGGGCAGTTGTTTTCACTGGTACTTGATTTGCATCCTGCCTCTGTGGACTACATAAAATGCATATTAGAGAAGGAGGGAGAGGTTTTTTATTTTAATTGACTAGTTACATCTTCTCTCCAGCCCATAAAAGTCCTTTTAAATCTGTACCTCATGGGAAGACTGGAGGAGAAAACAGAATTTACCTCTGTCCCACTCCAAAACCAGCAAACTTTCCATGTGAAGGTCCCCAACACCACCCAAGGCATCCGCCAAGCTCTTCTGCCTCGTGGGCACCATGGCAACAGTGAGCTTGGGGCTCTGTTGCAAAGCTCCAAATTGAAGCAAGGACATCATGTCTGCATATGTGAAGTGTATTTGAAAGCTATTGTTAGTAGGACTAGACTAGCCATAATTTAATTTTAATGGGGATGTTTATGCTGAAACTTCTACAAGTACAAAGAGACAAAAATCATATCTGCCTTGAATTAATTCTCTTGATAAATCAGTTTCTCAAACAGCACCAAATTACCTTAATGAGGAAAAATCCTTGTTTATATCAACAACATTTAGCCAAATGTGAAATGTTTATAGCAATAATTCAACAATGTCCTTCAAGGTGCACAAACAACAATGATGAATGTTCAGGTTGTGCTGCTCTTTCTGTTCTCTTCTCTCCCATCAAGTAAATAATGTATTTGGTTTAAAACTAAATGGAGATGTTTTGGATGAGCAGTAATACTGCTGACAGGGAAATGGGATAATTATAGCACTAAATTATTTGCTTAGACAGTGAAGATCCCACCTAGCTTGAGAGTGTCTGTTCATAGACCCTTTTTAAATCATCCACCCTGTGGCTTGGCTTTGTTTTAGGGATGATTTGGTTAATTTGTTACTTTAAAAACAAAGCAAACTTTAAGTAGAGCTTGATGGGTCTGAGAACTGCTCCTACTCTTTTCCAGCACCACTTAAGTGACCTGTTTCCCCTGGCACCATGCTGGTTTGTGACACTGGGATCCAATGACTTGTCACGGGGCCCTGTCGGTGTTCAGAAATGTCTAAAAGAGTCCACTTGAGTTTCAGTGTGTGCAGGTGCCTTTGCCTCCATGTGCTCATATGCCTTTCCTGGTGTCCTTTTCCAGGTGTCCAGGTGGGCTGTGGGCACCCCTCAACAGCGGCACCTGGGTGGGCATTGCTGCCAGGAGAGATCCTGGAACCATAATGGAATTGTTATGGGTGGAAAAGACTTCTAAGGTGCTCAAATACAAAAATGAACTTAGCCCTGGCACGTTCACCACTGAACTGTGTTCCCAGATGCCACATCTTGAAGCCTTCTGGACACTGAAGGGACATTGTCTCCACCCCTGCCGTGGGGACCTGCCCTGTTCCAATGCCAGACCACCCTTTCAGCGAAGAATTTTTCCCTATTATCCAACCTGAACATCCCTTGACACAACTTGAGGCCATTTCCTCTTGTCACTTTGTTATCTGGGAGAAGAGACTTCCCTCCCTGGTTCTCCACTCCTTTCAGGTGGCTGTGGAGAGCAGTGGGGTCTCCAGATGGGTTTGTGAAGGTGACCAGCGTGTGACAAAGGTGACATCCTTGCTGCCATGCTGCTGCTGGGGTGTGCTGGTGCTCCTAGCCTGTCCGAGTGCTCAGCAGGATCTCAGGGGTGCACAGGTGGGGTGGAGACACCACGATCCTGGTGCTGAGCCCACCTGTGGGCACAGAGTTGGCCACCTTCAATGACAGCTAGGGTCAGGAACAGAGGAGAAGGAGGAGGAGGAGGAGGAAGAGAAGGAGGGGGAGGAGGAGGAGGATGGTTATAAAGAAGTTATGGAAAAAAACAATGTGGCAAAGAGACTTGTCCAGCTTCTGTTTTTCCTGTGAGGAGAGCCCAGTCCTTCCTGGCTGTGTTGGGCTGGGGCCACAGGGTCAGCCCTGATGGAGATCTTGCTGCTTTACTTCATCTCTCATTTCTTGGTTTTAATTAGAGCAAGGGAGCTGCACACAGGTCTGTTTGTGATTAGGGCAAAGCAAGATGTTCTCAGGAAACAGTTCTTTCTAATGAATTTTTAAATTTTCTCTGGATATTTTAAACTGCTCTTTGCAAGACAATCGTTGGGAATTTAATTTTTTAATTTACTAGTAAATTTCTAAAGAGTTCACAGGATCCTTCTTTAATTGGAAATCTGACATTTGGGGTTTATACATGTTATGGGCTTTTTGGGTGATGATTTTATGTGTTAGAGCTAGCATCCTGATGAAAAGTCTTTATGAATTTTTGCCCACATTTATGAATCAGTATTTTCTTTCTGCAGATCTCCCAAAATTCACTTTCAGGAAAGTTCTTGCCCATCATAGCATTTATCCTAACAGTTTCTGGAGAAGACAAATATAAAAAGGGTGCAAATATTAAAAGATGAATTTATTTTAAAAACTTGAATGCATGCACCAAATAAATATCTTTATTTATTGTTTCTCATGTTGATCAACACTGGTTATTGTACTCAGAATGTAAAGGGGACTCTTCCAGGTCTCTTTCTGGTCTTGCAGTTGTACAGCACAGTTGATTTGCCTTATTTTTGCACATATTTCTGCATAGATGTGAAAATTATATTAATCCTAGTGAGCCATAGATATTTCACAGCAAAAAACCCAGGCTTCAAGTAAACATCAGAACTTTTTATGCTCTTTTTGCAAAACTATATGTAGGAGAAAAAAATCCCATTGTAAGAGACAACCAACAAGACATGCCTTTTTTCTTTCATTGCTATTTCTATTTCTATTTCTATTTCATTCATTTCTATTTTCTATCCCTTCCACTTTCCAACTAAAGCCATTCCTGGATAGGGAACAAAAAAAAAAAAAAAAAAAAAAAAAAAAAGAAAAAAGAAAAAATGAGAGGACTTTTTTTTAATAAATCAAAATTGAATATAAATAACACTTTGCAATTATGAGTGTTTAAATTCCAAATTTTTTAGGCTAATCACTTTCAGAAACAAACAAGAGATTGAATTTATATTGCCTGCAGTTGTTATTGGAAAGGTATGCTCAGAGATTGCTAAATGAAGTCAGTCCCAGTGCAATTATGATCACTCAAGCATGCTTTCAACGTATCGTGCCAAATTAGGTAGATTTGAGCAATTTGACTTCCTGTAGCAAATCTCGAGGGCACTTTTGAGAAAGCACAGACTGTTTACAAACACTCTCAGGTTTCCCGGGGTTGCCAAGGCAGCGGCGCAGCAGCAGCGCCCGAGCACACACCTGTCAAACCCTGACAGCCACATGTGCTGCAGAGACCCCATTCTCCGTGTTCGTACCCTTTATTTGCAATTTAAAAACCAAAAGGCCACTGAAGTTTTAATTGCCTTCGACTCAGTCTTTTGAAAACCAAAATGCTGCAATCTGTTAAATGTAAATATTGTCGGCTTTCTGTATTAAATTTTTTTCTTCTCTTTTTTTTTTTCTTTTTTTTTTTTGGCAGGACTTGAACTCCCTCTACCATAAAAAAGTGGAGATTGCGTGTCTGGACTATATACCATTGATGTAATTGTTTAGTTAATGTTGTTGCCCTGTTGTTGATCCAATATATATGGGCTGCACTTCTGAAAACACAAATTTCAACAGATCCTTAGCTGGCAGAAGTTGCAAAACCAGAACAGCCCTTTTAAGCCACACATTTCCCACTGAAAACATGCAAATCTTCCTAGAAAGATGAAAGTTATTCTTGCAGAATCACTGAAATCACCAGCTTTGTAGAGTTTTGGGTTTCTAGAAGTTGCTGTAATGCAGTTAGTGCTCAGTGTATTTTTGTCCTGGTCCACGACAATAATGGCAATTTGTTGCTGTTTCAGGGCCTTGGGCCCAATTCTGTACCTGTGCCTACCTGATGGTTGTTTTAGTACTTGCTTAGGTTGTGGGCAGTATGCCCAGTATCTTGCAGGACAGAGCTCTGGAGAGGTGTTTTCTTTTACATCATTTTTTTCCATTCTTTTTTAAATATTTGAGGTTTTTGTAAGAGCCAGCACTTAGAGAGCAGCCTGACTGTCCTTAATAATGATCACAGGCTCCCTGCGATACTAATTCCTACTGGTAGGTATTTGCCCCTTCATCTTGAATCTCTCTGGGGCTCCTAAGCTCCAGCTCACTGTGAGCTCCTAAGCTGAGCTCACTGTGCATGGTAAATAAGCACTAACAGATAGCATCTAGAGTTATTTCCAACTTTGAACACTTTTCCAAGAAATACAAAGGTCAAGTGGAGTGAAATTGTTTTAAAAACAAATGGGCCAGCAAACAAAAGAATTAATTGCAGGTTTGAAATAACATTAGGATGCCGGAAAATAGCAAAGGGGATTTGTAGCTTGAAATCTTATTCAAATGATTTACGTTTGTCATATTTCTGCTTGCAAACAGAGATTAGAGAATAAACTCAATAAATCTCCTACTAAGGCATAGAAAAACACATGTGCATTGCTAATGTTTTAAAGATTCCTGTTAAAGCTCTAGGTTTTGCTAACAAGCAGACACGTTTTTAGTAATGAAAGACAAGAAGAAAATACTTTCCTGTGAATTAATGAGCTAATTTTGGATTACACTCATAGCTGTTACTACATGGGCTGGCATTGTTCATTTTAATATCTTCTGATAGTCCCCCTAGTACCAATGAAAGTGGTCTCACCGACTAGGAACATTTCAAAGCCTTTGATTACACACAATCCTTGAAGCTCCCAGCCAGCCTCTCCCCATGCTCCATGCTCTCCAACTGCCAGAGCATCCACATGGCAAAGGCTCGCAGGAGCTGCCCCAGCAATGCATTCAAGATGTCAGGAACCAGCTCACAGCACACATTAACAGCCACTATTATAGCCCTGCCATCCAGGCTGGGGGGTTTCTGTCTTCCTTCAGCAATGATCAAACTTAATCTCAGTAATGTAGAGCACAGCCCCTCCAAAAGAGATCCAGGCTTGTCATGTGTCACACTGTTTTCTCAACCCAAAAATAAATATATTTCCTCTTTTTCCTTTAATTTCTACATTTTGCTTGCTGTTGTAGTTAAAATATAACATGTGCACTGTGCTAGCAAATGAAGCCTTGCTGCCTCTGCTCCAGCAAGGCTTTAAATGGGAATCACCCCTGAGAAAGGCCTGGAACACTGACCTGGCTTTACATTAACTTTGGGAATACCCAGAATTTGCTTTTCTGTTTCAAACTTTACTTCTTGGAGCCCTCAGGTCTGGTCACATCTTGTGCGTTATACACTTTCCATTAACAGATGCCACATGTTAACAGCTCTAATAGAACTTATTAGGTTCAATGGGAGGGTGGTGGGGAAGTAGCAGCAGGATGATGGATAGCTGCAATTCATCCACTAGGAAAGCTTACTTTTAACATCTTTGTTGGTGTGTTACCTGTGTTTAAAGCATCTCTAAAGTGATCAATTAGCCAAGAACTTTTAAACAAAATTTAAACCTCAGAGCTGACTCACAGCCTAACAGAAAGCATGAAAGATAAATGGGGTTTGTAACACCCTAGCATTTAAACTAATGTATGTAGGAAGGGTAATTGCATCAGTTTATAGGCTTTCATTTATATAAAAAGGAAATCAGTGCTTGGCATGTAGCAAAGTTATGTAAGAAATAGCCACAATTTGCTGTATTGCACACTCCTAAACCCCTGTTTGTTTAAAAGGGTTTGTTCATCAGATACTTGTTTTCACAAACTGATAGTATAAGCAAAGGAAAATACTTTATGATTTGAGGTTTTTTTTTACTTGTTCACTCTGAATGCTGCAATGAATTTTAGAGTAGAATACTCTGGGCTTATACATATCACAAATAAAAAAAAAATCAAGTGGCTAATTAATCTACCTTAAGACAAATTTTCTCTGCTGTGGAATTAAAGGGATCTCTGCTGTGGTAAAAGGATCTTGTTACTGGATTTGAATGTATAGCACCCTACATTTTTTTTGAACCATACAACCAGTTATTAAACGGAAATCTTTGTGTTTCAGATTTTTTAAATGATGTTTTTAAAGCATTTGCCTCAGTTCCTTCTGGTGTTATTTGGAGGTATTGATGGAGATGTGTAAATGTACAATAATTCAGCTGCCTCTAGTCCAGATAATATATTCAGGAGTAGCTGAATATTCAGGAGTAGCTCTCACTACAGGCTGTGACTTCAGCTGCAAAGCAACACTTTCTCACAGTGCCAAAACACCATCACTGAGAAAATTGTCTCTGAGTGTCCACGACCCTTGATCCGTGTTCTTTTGTTTGCTGTTTTTCTTACCTTAGTTGTTGTTTTGGGCAAATAGTTGTTTCCATGCACTGCACACTCCTTGCATTCTGCAAGAGGAAACCTCAGAAAGATACAATGCGGGCACAAATTTGGGCAACATGTGATTTGGCCACGTGGTGGAAACAGCACCTTCAGGTAGAGCATCAAAAGGAGAAACGGCCTTAACTTGAATTCCACTCATCCAGTTTAGTCTTTTCCTAATGTGCTGGTTTTGTCTGGGATAGAATTAATTTTCTGATTTGGGTTTGGACGTGTGCTGAACACGGAGTTGGTAACACAGAGATGTTTTTGCAGTGGATGGGCAGGGCCAAAGCCTTTCCTGCTTTTGTGTGGTGACACTGGGCAGGAAGCTGGGAGGAGCCACAGCCAGGACAGGTGACACAAACTGACCAAAGGCCATATTCCAGCCCATGTAACATCACACTCAGGATATAAAGCTGGGGGAAGAAGAAGGGAAGGAGGGAGTTCAAAGTGATGTCATTTGTCTTTCCAAGTCACGGCTACACAGGACAGGGCCCTGCTCTCCTGGAGGTGCTGAACACCTGCTCAGCCATGAGGAGCAGTGAATTAACACCTTGCGTGCAGTGTTATTAATACCTTGCTTTGCACTGTTTGTGTGCCCAGCTTCTGCTTGCACTGTTAAATTCTCTTTATCTAAACCCACAAGTTTTCTAGCTTTTACCCTCCAGATTCTCTCCCTGATCCCAGTGGTAGGGGAATGAGAGAGGGGCTGAGAGGGGCTGGTGGCTGGCTGGGGTTAAACAATGACATTTTGGAGACATTAGCAGATAGTTTTGAACCATTCCCCATTCAATACACTGACAGCAAGAGCATCAAAGTTTAAGACTCTTTTCTTCTCAAAACTAATTTTTACCTCTTATTTTTGTGAAAGGTACAAGCGTTACTCATGGTAAGAATGTTTCTCTTATTTAAATAATAGACTATGAATAAGGATTTATTTATATCCAGGCTGTTCCTTAAATGGGAAACAATGCACTGGTGTTCATTCTAATATATGATTAATTTCAGCCTGCTGAATTTCTGTTCTTCTAGAGCATGAACCTAATTGTCGAGAAACAGCAGAATTTTGTATACATTACAATATATACAGATCCCTAAAGTTTGAAGTGGGATTTGTGCTCTTTGCAATATATTTACCCAGAAAGGTTTAGCTCAGCTGGAGCATCTGGTTCTCAGCGTGTTCTCAGATTTTAACTGAATTTTGATTTTGATATGAGAAGACCGAGTGACAGAAGGTCACATGTTGAGCCTGTGACTCAGTTAGAATGGAGAACCAAGATCTTTCTGGCTCTGTTGATCAATGTCCTGCAGGGAGAAAATGCTTGTGCAGGTCACCCTATGGAGATCAGCACAGGAGAATACCAAGAGAGGGATAGAGTGGTGTCATTTGTTACCTTCCCATGCAGGAAAGGCCATGTAGTAATGGTTAGAAAAAGAAGCAGGAGCCTCTGTGATTTCTGTAGAGTGAATTTCTCTGTGTGTCTCCATGGGTATGGAGAGGGAAGACTTCACAGGTCAAGTCTGGTCTGTAGACCAGATCTGAAGAGCAGCCCATGTGGTTGTAAAAAACTCTAGGCCCAGGTAATTAAATCTAATATGGTGACTGCTTCTTATTCCAGTTTTCAAGGGGAGACCAGCATGTTGGGACACTCTCTAGTGCTCTAAGTGCAGTTTCCCTTCAGGTAACTGCAAATATAAGATTTAAGCAAGTTTGGATTTAAGCATTTATTTTTCAGATAGAATCTTGTAAAGTAAAATCACATTGCTTTCCCAAAAGAAGCCATCTTGCTTCTATGCCATATCTGCAAACAATTAGTCAGAGATTGTACTTATTTGAAGTTCAATTGTCTTAATCTTCTTACGTTAGAAAATTCCCAAACCTTGAGCCAATATTGTGACAGATAGTTTATTATTTGATAGCACATGCATTCTGTACAACAACACTGCCCTGGATGTAGAGGTCCTTTAATCAAGTGCAGGCTGGCAAAAGAAATAGTGAATGCATCAGTCTAATGAGTGAAGGGAAGCCATCCACACATATGTGCTCTGCTGAGAGCACTTAGTCCATGTAAAATGTCCCTTTTGTTTCTCCAGGAACCACCTCAAGTGCTCAGCCAGTGCTCCAGGACCTTGCCCTTGCACTGCTGCTTCCTTTCTCCCCTTCTTTCCCTGAGTGGGAGCAGATTTCCATCATGCCTGATTAAGGTAAGGCTTACAATTGCATCTGGAATTACTAGAAACAGAGATGGTCCTTTAGGAAATCCACATGTGGACAACTGTGTGTTACACACGACAGCTGAGTGTTCATTTTTTGGTGCAGACCATGAAGGAAATTTGGCACAACTCTAAAATAAAACAGCATCATTAGGTCAATAGGCTTCTCCGCTATTCTCTCTTTTCTAACATTTGCCCTGACCTGCTGGCTGCTGCAGAGTTTGAGGAAGATTATGTTTCCTAATTATGATACTGATGAGGTTCATTTCTTAGCTAACAGCCTTGTTCTGCCCAAAGCTGTTAAATCTTGCAGTTGTCCTGCAGGAAATAGGATCCTCTTGTACCTCAGAGCGACCAAAAGGCTGCAGTATGGAGGATCTTCAGATTTTGCAGTAATCAATAGGTTTGTAAGCTGGTTGCAATTGTTACAGGTTTGCTTTTCTCCTTTAAAAATCAATTCAAATTAATCCAGTATTGTTGATGTAAATTCAATCAAGGGCATGTCAACCCATACAGCACTGTCCTCTGATACCTCCTGGTGAGTGAGGTCCTTGAGATTTATTGGACATGGCTTCCCTGAATTTATCAACACATTTCCAGGCTTTGCAGGAAGGGCTCTCTGGTGATCATTCTCAGGGAAGAAGAGGAATGTACAAGCACTGGCAGCCCAGACAATCCTCAAGTCTTTGGTATGTGAATCACATTCCTGGAAGTTCAAGGCCAGGTTGGACGGGGCTTGGAGCACCCTGGCATAGTGGAAGGTATCCCTGGCCATGGCAGGGGTGGGATGAGATGATTTTTAAGTCTCTTCCAACCCAGCTTGTCCTAGGTTCTGTGATTTCTGCACATCCTGAGTTTGGTAGGCCTGGAGAAAGTGGGACCCACACACAGCAATTCCAGGTGGAGCAGTACTGTGCTGACATGAAAACGGTTCATTTGTTTTTTTCAGATCTGGAAATTCCTGCCAATGAATTAAGTTTTGGACTGCATGGGGGTTGTAGGACATACCTCCACAGACACAGTCTCCGGTAATGGACAAGTAACATACAGTATTTTATACTAATTCAGAAACTGATATTCTGTAGCTTTCACAGCAATGTCTAAAAAAATTATTCACTGCTAAGATCCCTCATAAATGTCTAGAGCACATTTGTGTTCAAAATCTGCATTTAATTTAGGTTTAATAACAATTTATAGTCCAGCGTATTCACTAAATGCTAAATGATTATTAAAACCTGTGGAGGATTAACAATGCCATAACTTATACTGGAGATACTTACATCAGCTCTGAGCTTGCTTGCAGATATACCACCAGTGCTGAGACCCTAAAGCCAACATCTTCCCTTCCAGGAGAGGGGCCCCAGGCCAGTCCCATTATTTCTCTTTGTGTCCCAGCCCAAAAGAGACTGTGTGACTGCCAAGCTCTGCTGGAACAATCTGAGATTTCCCACTCACCTGCAAAGGGCCAAGGTTTCATCCCCTGTGAGATGTCCTTGTTTTTCCCAAGGCACAGTTGGGTTTCAGTTTTGAAGGAGACAGCCCCAGCTGATGCTCTTACACTGGTGTGACAGTGATTGGAGCTGTTTTAAGAAATATGTTCTGTGTTTTGTACCCTTGTAAGGGGTGGAAGACAGGCAGAGCAGGGCGGAAGTACCAGGGGTGCATTGCATTCTGTGCACTGCAGAATGGTCTCTACAGTGAGAACTTCAGCCATCCTTCCCAAGGTGACATGTGACATAATATACATTCATATGTGACTGTAACACTGAAAATCGGCAAGTGAGGTAGGACACAACTGTAGATGTCTCCAGTTAGTGACAGTTCTGCTCTTTGTTTCTCCTCATTCTTGGTAAGCAACTGATGAACTTCTGCTAAAGAGTGCCCAAGGGTCTGCCCTTGGTGTAGCAGGACAACCAAAATTATTACACATCAATTATATGATGGGCATGACACAAGGTCTTGTGTCCCCGGGAGTGTCTTGAGTCTTGTGGAACGAGAGGCCTTGAGCACTCTGGTCTGGTGGGAAGTGCTGGGGTTGGGACTAGGTGATCTTTACCCCTTAACATTCTGTAATTTTGTAAAACCTTTAAGACACAACCAGGCTGAGCTGGATCAGTGGGCAAGACTGGGTCAGTGTCAAGTGGCATATACGCTTCCAGTGTTAAACTTCATTTTTAAGGGTTTGCATTGAAACATGAGAACATTTGCATTGAAATATGTGATTATTTTCCTAACTTGGAGTAGACTTTTAAGCCCTAAGTATTGGCTGATAGGAAAATGGAGTGGACATTACCTTTGCATTCTATGTATCTTGCCCTTGCCTGCACTCCTGTTTTAACCAATCTGCAATACAATAGACAAAACATGAGAAGTATTAGACAAAATAACAGAGGGAAAACCTAATTTTCCTTGTCAAAATATATGTTTATGTAAGCCTGACAGCGTTTCCTGGCATGTGCCATGAGAAATGGGATTTCTGTGGGCGCTGAAGAGGGGACACAGTGATCAGATGGGACACACTGAGCTCTGCCAGGCCGCTCGATAACATCAGGTCATTTAATCTTGCGAAATACCTTTGAACGAGGCAGCCACAGGAAGCTGCTGAAGTGTGGAAGAAAGAGATAGCCATCATCTCACTCCAGTCATAAAATAACAGTGTTTTTTTCTCAGGTGACCGAGGCACCAAGCAGCATTTCTCTGGCCAAGCTGGAAGAGGAGCCACTGGGGAAAAGTGCTTAAATCCCTCACAAAATATTATCCTACTTTAAGGTATTACCCAGTTTTGACAGGTTTATCTAGCAATACCATTGATATCCTCAGCAGTGGTAGTCCTGCAGTGAAAAAAGAGCATTTACTCTGAAGGTGGATATTTAAATTTTCAAAGAACTAAAAGCAGTTCCATGTGATCCTCTCATGCTGCCTGCCCTAAATTCTTACCCACATATACTGAGTTCCTGAATCTGCCTTGCTGAGGGGTTCAGGTCGTGCCATGAGCTTGGCTGGGCACTCCCTGTCCTGTTCTTTACTGACACATCCATAAAAATCTTCATTTTTATGGTTTATGACAATATCGTGGTGTAAAGGATCACATTTGAAGCTAAAAATAACCAGAAGTCAAAAGCCAGGCAGTGCAATATGGGGTCAGCACATCTGTGTGCAGGAATCCTATGGTGTTTGGTCCTTCTGAATGCTTAATTAAATGCAAATTGACAATTAAAATAGTAGATATGCAACCGCTGGTAACAGGTGAGTACTGGAGAACAGAACTGGGATGTGATGAGCCAGTGCTGCTGCTGACAAGCTGAAATTCAGCAGGCAGCAAGTTTTGGGTCCTCCCGCATGCTATCTGTGTTGACACCCAAAATACAGAATTTTGTTGCCAGTGAATTATGGTTCAAGGCTGCACCCACAAGGCCACTGTAGAAGTGTTTCCATTTCAATCCATCAGAAACACCCTTGTCAGCCACAACTAAAGACTTCGTCTCCTCCCAGGACAGTGAATGTAGTAACTCAATAGATTCATGCCCATGAGCTTGGGTGAAGGACTAGTATTAAAGTAATACTTTTTATTATCAACTCTTCCTAGTCCATTAGGACTTATTCAGTCATTCCATTTTCATTATGGTCCATGGTTCCTGAAATTTTCCCTGGATTTTCTGTCAATTGTTTTTGAAGTGCTGGACTGGGGAAGGAAGGCTGTGAGGAGGCATCTTTTAGCCTGTTAAGGTTTTTGTTCCCTCCTTTAATGAGAAAATTGCCATTGTGTAATGTGCCTGAACAAGGAAGCGTGGGGTCTCCGGACAAGCCTGTTCAGCCAGTTAACAACAGATTGCTTTCATTGCTTGTGCATGTCGCGATTACTCTGCTGCTGAGCTCTGGAGGAGTTGGAGGAGGCTGGGAACCTGCCCCAATTTGTTATTTTGGGTGAGCACTGGGGTCAAGGCCTGCGCCCCCCAGACTGGGCACCTTGCGCACTGTGCACATCCTGGGAGCAGCTCTGACAGCTTTGATTTTTCCCCCACACAAACTGTTGGTACAAGATGTAATCTGGGAACAAAAGGGATGTGGACAGGATGATTGGGGACAGCTGCTCCCCAGAGGCCTCCCCACTAAATACCCTCTGCTTTCCATGGCCTCAGACAGGAGAGGTGTCAGGCTGCAAAGAGGCACAGATGGAAGTGAACAGGATTAAGCAGCGCTGATTAAGTATTTTTTTCAGTAATATAATGGCCCTTAAACAGGGGAGGTGGGGATAAAGAAGGGAGGATATTTCCTCAGAATCTTCCATCCATCCTGAGGACGAGCCAGTTGTGACAGAAAGGGGCCACTTCTGTCTGTGGCCTCATCCCTGGTGAACATCACTTGGCTTCAAACAGAATGAGTGCCTGTTCCTGCTCTACCTCATCTGATTTAGTGATTAAGAGAAGAAGACATGTCCTGTTGTACAGATAGACCTTGAGCCCTCTTCAGTGAGCAGCAATGGCTCTGGTAGGTTTTGGCTGAAGTTTATGCAGTGTGAGAGATTTCCATCTTTTAACTAGAGTGCACTATCATTTTTTTCATTTCTTCTGCAGGCAGAGCTGATTCCAGAAGCTGTTCATTTATTCCCTGCTTGGTCTCCTTTGGTGGTAAGGTGTGATGTGGCGTTGTGGGTGGGAGATAGACACATGACAAACCTCAGCAAATAGCCGTGAGTTTGATATGACTGCTCCTTTTATAGGGGCTTTGGATTTCCCGGGCTCAGATAGTTAACTGGATGAGACCTCTCTCTGCCCAGATCTCTGGCCAGTTGGATATCTGCATCTCAGCTAGAACAGGTTGCCTGAGGTCTTTGCTTGGGTTTGAATCCAATCTATCCCCACCTTATCTGCAGACTTGTTTTCTTCTAGATTTGTTGAGTTTAGGGGACAGCTTCACATCAGCTGCAATGTGGCAGAAAAGGACACAGGTGGGGAAATTCTGCTGACCTCTAAATGGAAAGACTCTTTGCTGACCACATTGAGTTCTCACTTTTTTTTAAATCAAATCTGAGACATAGTAAAGATGGATGAAGCATAAACACAATTTAGCTGTGATTTTCTTCTGATATAAATGGATGACATTCAAATTTTTAAAAACTGGTTAACAATAACAAGAGCTCTTAGGAGGCGTAAAGGTACATTGGAAATGATAAGATGAAGAATCCATAATGTTGTGATCAGAGATTCATAGGAGAACCTGATATGCAGGATAACTGAGCTGGTTTCTGATGTTTTGATTCATCTGTGTCACCTAATGGGCTTTGGCTCAAACCAACAGTTAGTTTTATTTAACCTAGAATGAATGTTCTCTGCTGTCTGTTGTTTGCCTATCCTTTCAATTTCTTTCTCCATGCTCATGAGGTTCTGCAGTACTCTGGCAGCAAAACCTGGTATCAGAGTGATCACGCTGTATCTTGTTAAAGTTGTACTGCTTATTCTAATTCCTCTCACCTCCTTAAAAAACCGGTTACAGCAGAATCAGCTGATAAGAGCTTTAATTTTCCTCTCAAAGGCACTAGCACAGGGAGTTCCTGAGCTTTCCCACCTGGACTAATGGTAGCAGTGAGGAGATCCAGGAATCCTGATCAGGCCCCCTCACCATGGGTTTTATGTTCACAGCTGCCTCTGCTGCTACCAAACATTCCTTGCACTTCACCATGTACTTAAGGGCTGCACAAAGAAGGATGAGCTAATCAAAAAGAGAAGGCATTCTAACTCCATTAACTTTTACTGTAATCTGAGAAAATTCTTTCCAGACTGTTTGTGGGCAAATTGCTTTTGTTAATGACCAGAGTGGAACTGGAAATATTGCCTTTCCTGCTGCCGCCAGCCCCCTGCCTGCTCACAGCCAGCCCTCGCTCTGCAGCCCTGATTCCCAACACATGGAAAAGGGGAGCCAGAGTTCCAAGTGAGATATTTAAAATTCTGCAAGAAATGGATTGGCTTTAACCAAGGTTTTCTGCTTTATTTCTGCTATGAAAGCAGTGGTTCTGTGCCTGGAACAGAAGAGATCTACTCAGCAACAGGACACTTCCAGTTTAATATAATGTAATTTAGGTTTAAAAGTAATGGAAAGCCACTATAAACATGCCAGTACTGCCCCTGAAATACTAGGGAGCTGCAGTCTCAGTCATTTTTCCAACACTCCCAGCTTGTGTGGGTGATTTTGGGGCTGCCATATTCAGTTAAAGGGAATTAGACTGCCAGCACATTTATCCTACCTTCTCTGGCAGATAAACACCAGTCAATAATGACTGTTCATCTGTCCTCCTCTGTGCAGGAACACGGCACCCAGAACAGCTGGGGCTGCCCCTGGATCCCTGGCAATGTCCAAGGCCACGTTGAACACTTGGAGTACCCTGGGACAGTGAAAGGTGTCCCTGCCATGGCATGGGGCAAGAGATGAGCTTTCAGGTTCCTTCCAGCCCAAATCAGTCTATGATTTTATGACACACTGAGGCATATTTCTCAGCCTCCCTGTCAGGGTAGAGGCTCCTTCTGCAGCTCCTTTCTGATAATGGCCTCATTTTTCTACCTCATGGACAGAGCAGGTGGTACTCATTTTTTCAATTTTTTTTATTATTATTTAATATTGTATTGACATATTGACATGGCAAGTACAATTTTGTACTCAGTTAATTAACCTCTTGTTTTGTGTGTGTGTCCATGGAAACAGCTAATCAAGTAAAACTGCAGAATTTTAACTGAGCAGATACAATTTCATTCATATCTTTCTGACTCTGCTAGTTCTGCTGGCTCCCTGTGAAGGATGACAGTGGTGTGGATCTCTGGCCCCCATTTCCCAGTGTGATATCCCAGCATGGATGGCATTTCCTTACACTCATTACACAGAAACATCTTGGTTCTCAAATAAAATGTTAATACAGGGAATGAGTTGCTCCCTTGAGGACAGGAACGTACCATGTGAGAAACTTCCAAGAAGAGAAGAGTGCTGTTTTCATGAACTCAAGTGCTGCACTTGGAAATGAATAATAATGGCTGTTTTGATTCTGTGTTTGTACATGAAGCCAAAACTTCACCCTGAAGCTGTTCAGCCACCACAGGAAATTGGTTTTTTGCAACAACTTAATTCAGCTGCATGCTTGCTTCAGATGAAGTATTTAGATAAAGTTGATTTAAAATAGTCTCAATCATCTTTTTTTATAATTACACCTGCAAAAAAAAGTCTGAATCCCTCAATATGCCATAGCTGAGAATATTTCCAAATTCTTTGTACTTTTATAGGCTATAGTGGAAAAATGTTGGCCTCGCAACATAAAGTCCTGACCTTGCTTCTTCATGCTGTGTACAAGATGTGTAAAGGAATTCAGAAATGGTACAACACAGAGTATTTCCATGTCTTGTCCTCTTGGACTAAGTCAGTGGGGAGCAAGGAGGTTTGGTGTAGTTCCCTCAGTATCTTTAACTTTTACCTGCAAATGAGCAGAATGACTTGCTTGGAAACCATTTGCACACTGTGGCAATGAAATACAAGTTGGTGAAGTGTCCTAGAGGTGAACATGTACTCATCAGCCATCAGGAATCTGGTATTATGCCTCAAAAAGGGGCTTTTACTTTGCAGGTGGGTCCTGCCTATTTCTCCATAGGTCATGGTGGAGATTATGTTTTAGGTCAGCAGCCTGATGAGGAGTGGCCCTACCAGGTGAAGGAATGCCAGATGGCTTTTCCCCCCTCCTTAGCACATGATGAAAGCTGAAAGAAAAGCGTTTGGAGCTGTCTTGGGTTGCTGAGAGCTCATGGGTAAACAGGACTAAAAGTGCCATGAAGTCTGTGAAAAAACCCCAGCAGAATTTCTTCTGTACCAAGCAATACCAATTTTCCATCTTCTAACAAGATTCTGACAGTTATTGTTTAGCATGGCTTGGCAGGGCATGAAAAGCTCTGTTCTCTAAACAAGACCCCACCTAATTTTTACCAGCATCTCCTTTTCTGTTTCCTGTAAGTAGAGGCAGCTTCCCCATTGTTTCTGCCAAGTGAAGAAGGCATTGAAATAACTCCTATGGATAGCTCGGTCAATCTATCCTGGACAGTCCTTGCTCTGGACATTTTTGTAATCACAGGACTCCAAAGACTTTAAAATTTAGACATTTTTCTTCTTCATCTTTTCCCTCTTCTTCTTGTAAAATTTTTGTCAAACTCTTTTTGGTACTTATTCTAAGCATTTGTGAGCCTGTCCATTTGTTTCTCTCACTTTCTCTTTTTGAGTGGAGGGCTGAGAGGCTGGCAAAGAGATAGACTCCAGATGTCAAGGGGAAAAAAAAAGACAGGAAAAAAATTCCCAAAACTGATCCCACCAGTGAATGTTCTGAATCAATGGACTCCATAGTTAAGAGCCCGAAGAGCCCCTGCTATAACAAAGGCATTATCTGTGCCAGGAGCAATCCTGCCCCACTGTATTTGTACTCCAAGCTTATTCATATTCAGAGGAAGTGCCCTGGGTCGGTGAGTGCTCAGCTCTGTAACCCCAAGGTCAGGTTTAATTGCTCTAAAAGGTGGCACATGGCAATGAATGAGCTCTAACGATTTAGCTAGTATCTATTTCACATCAAGAAGTTTCCACTCTGAGCAGACCCTAATTGGAAGTAATCTGAAAATTAGGGAAAATAAAAACCATGCCCACAATGACCTAAATACCTATTTCCTTGAATTTTATGCCCTAAATAACCTCATTCCTGGGAAGTTTAATTTTTCCCTTCTGCTAAATATACAAATGCCTGGGAGAAATGATTGGTCATAATCAAGGTTTTTAAAGCTGCGACTGTTAAAATATTATCATTCTACAAAGAATTTTAGAGGGGAAAGCAGCCAGTGTAGAGGGAGGGAGTGAATATCCCCACGCTGTCAGAGCGAATGTCAATGGGAACTCTGCTCGTACAGTACTGATTCCACTTCTTTATATATGTTCAATTTTAGATTCTATATATGATTTGCATATTTATATATTTATGTAGTTACTTACATGCACTAACAAGATCCCCACTGGGGATATTGATATATTATTTATGATTGCCCGGTATAGGAAATGCCTGCTGAAGAGTTGCTGAAGACTTCCCAGATGTGTTAATGTAACTGTGGAACATCAGGCATCTCCCACCCAGCCACTGCCAGCAGGATTAGGACAGCCACATGTTCTTCCCAGTGCTTTGTCACTTGTCAGATTCAAACTCAGCCTGACCCCACCTTTCTGGACCTGCTGTGCCCCGAATTGGGTGCAGTGCCTGAATTTGGTCGGGGAAATCCCAAGCAATTCACCCTCTAGTCAGGCACACCGTCCTGCACCCATCTCTGCAGGGGCTGTGGGATGTGGTTTGCAAGCAATTAAAATACTGAAGTATTTGTTTGGAAAAGTGATTGATTTCTTTATGACCTTGAGCCATCAAAGACTAAGTATGCAATTAGTGAGGTATTTAAAGTCAAGCATGTGTTTTAGGGCTTTGATAAATCAGGGCATAGCAGAAACAAATTTGAAAATAAAAAATATACAGAGAGTGAATGGGAGAGTCATTTCATACTGCAGCCCTGCCATTTTTGCAGGTTACTCATGTTACACACATCTTTTTGCTAACAACCCTCTTGGTGCCGTGATTGCCTGTGCATGGACAGAGCTGCTCCTGCTCTGCCTTGGGGCAACGCCAGCAGAGCCCAGAGCCCTGCTGTGCTCAGCCCAGAGTGATGCACTTCGGGCTGGGGAAGCTGCAGAAGCAGAAACCCTATTTATGTTGCCTTCAGGTACAGGTGGAGAAATGTCTGGTTAAAATCTGAGTATCAGTTTTAGCAGAGGAAAATTATAACCATATGATCATTATGGAACTGACACAGGGTGCCCAGTGCAGCTGTGGTTCCCCATTCCTGGAAGTCAAGGCCAGGCTGGATGGGGCCTGGAGCATCTTGGGATAGTGAAAGGTGTCCCTGCCCATCATGGGATATTTAAGATGATATTTAAGGTCCTTCCAGCCCAAAACATCCATCATGATTCTATAATTATACCCATAAACAGCCTTTGGGGAACAAATAATGATTTAGAACTTAACAAAGAGAATTTCATGGTTATTCATTTACAAATTAGTAGGATTTAAACTTTCAACAATTTTTCCAGAAGGCTCAGCTGTGGGGAGGAAGGTGGCAGTGGCTTATGTGCTAAACTAAAAAGACCTCGCAAGTCTCCACAGGGACGCTGAAGATTCAGAACTGGGAGATGTGTGCACATCCTGGCTGACTTCTAGGGGAATCTAAAGGGATCCCAGTCCTGCAGTGATCACCCCTATGCTAAGCAGTGTGATGTGCACAATGGGAAACAAGACAATTAACTTATTTCAGCAGTATTTAATAATTTTCTCACAATCTTTTGTCATGTTGACTCTGACACTTGTTGCTATTTTTTCTCACCTGTGTAATATCTTGGTATTGTTGCTTATTTCTTTATGGCTTTTCTAATATAAAGCCTTAAGGAAACATAAATGCAAGAAAAAGGAACACAACCCCTATGTATGAAAGGCTTTTCTTTATAAAATGATAGAAACACAGTGGACAGTTAAGGACCTGGGGAGGACCATGCCCTAGTCTGTGTGAAATGACAATCCTGGGTCTTGCCTACAGACAATGGACCAGCAGTCCCTGGGTGGGGACAATGCTGCTGGTGTGTGCAGGGTGAGTCTGTGACTCCAAGGAATGAAAAATGGGGCTATCTAACCATCCTGCTGTGTTAAAATGTCCCTCTCTTCCCTCCTCTGCTACCATCCAGGCATCTTGTTGCAAAATGTGGACATTTTAAACTATAACTTGCCTTTGCTGAGCTATTGAGCCTGATTGTGTCTGAGGTTCTGGAATTTCCCAAACACAATAAGTATGTTTACATGCAGTAGTCCGAGAGGAAATCACATGTGAAAGCACTCAATAAGGAGATGGTATTTTGTTGCAATGCTCCATAAACCTTGTGTTTACGTGGGGTTTTTAAGGAGAATTCAAAGCATATCTCCTTTTTGTGATGCATCAACAAGCATATCAAATGATTGTTCAAAATGCTTATGCTTTGTGCAAAAATAGAAACCAAATGGCTGAGTAATTTCCAAGAGGAAAAAACCCAACCTGCTACAGCAATTCCATGGCCTGTTTAAAATTTCTTTATAAAACCTTTTAAATTATAAAACTCTATACTCCCAATTAAAAAAAAAAAAAACCTACTGGCTTTTATGGTTTTTGTTTTTAAATATTCAGCATCATAGGGCCATTACAGGGACAGCATTTTTCCCCACTCCAAAGGTTGTTCCTGTCTCTTCTGCAGTTGCTCTCAGCCCTTTCCTTGACATGTTTATGGTGCCATGGGACATCCCATATCCCATGTCCTTGGCACAGTTTGGAAAAGACAGGAGAGGAGAGGGGAGGGGAAAGAAGTCAGTGTAGGGGAAGCTGAAGAAGAAAAAACTCAATTTATGTTACCTTCAGGTACACGTGGAGCAATCACTTAATGCAATCAATTTATATTTTCACCATGTAGACCTAAATCAGCTTGTATCTTCACTAGACCTTGCATTGACTGCTGTTGCAAGCAGATGAGGAGGTCTCACTCTCACAGGTGTCATGTGCCACTTGAACCTCCACAGTTCTTAGCTGTCAGTCCTCAAATTTCCAGCCACCTCTCATTTTTGACTTCACCCCTTTGCTGGGACATTCCAGGGCTGTCCACCACCAAGCCACGCTAGGTACCACTCCACAGGCCCAGTACTGGTTGTAGTAATCAGAGGAAACTTCAGTGATTTCAATCTGGCATATGGTTCTGTGTTTAATGCTGTTTAATGAAAGCTGCTTTACTCATGTGCATGTGTACACACACAATTTATGCCATATTTTTCCAATTACTTCCCTACAGCTGATCCCTCTCAAATGGAGCTCTGAGGCTGGATGATGGTAGGTCAGGGCACACAGGCTCCCTGCACACACTTGTGATATGCTAAAATCTGTTATTGACAGAGCTGCTTTCTTGAAAATTTTCTTTTGCAAGAGGCTGGCTGCTTAGATAAAGAGGAAGTGCCATGTAGTGCCAGAGTCAAACCCCTGGTACTTCCCTTGCTGGGCACTGTGTGATTGCCCCTGCAATCACAGGGATAAAGCGCAGGGATCTGCCCCAGGGTTCACAGGCGCTCCCCGATGCAGGCACGGCTGGCAGTGCAAGCCAAGCCCCAGGTGCACCTTACAAAGTCATCTTTGCCAAGCCCCATCCTCACAAAAAGCACGGACATCACATGTTCCAGCCTTTCACACCTCCCCAAAACAGTGCCACGTGGCAGGCTCAGGTTAGGTTAACACCCCAGTTTTCCAGCTGCTGAAGTTCCAGGAACATCATTCTGATGGTCAAAGTAAGCTGCTCAGCCCATGTCATGTTTGTCTGCAAGGAAATGGGATGTTTATGTTTATTCCAATTGATCCTGATGGATGATATTTTTGTTCCATTTAGCAGCTGCTTGGCCCATTTAATACCACAAAAGGAGATTAAGATCCAAAGTATGTACGGCTGTGTTATGAGTAACAGCCGCTTAATAGCAATAACACTGAATAACAATTGCAAGTTTGGCTTTCAGCTGTTATTTTTGCCTAAAGTTGGTTTGCTTTTCATATAAATAAATACATATCTGTATATTAAATGAATATACCTAAGGGCAAAGTGATGCATTTCCAGATAAACCCTCCAATATTTCTAGATTTCTCAACCGAATTATTCTGGAAAATAATGCCTAGGAAGAAGTGTCATATGTCTTGTGAATCTATGGGTAGAGCCAAGCTCAAGAATTCCCACATGGAGCTCTGCAGAAGGGCTGTGGCCAAATTGATCACCCAGGGATCCATCAGTCACAAACTGGCTCACAGGGAAGCTAAGCACACTTTTCCAGAAGGAATGCCACTCTGTCCTGCCAGCCTGCCTTGGGTACACGGAATTAGTTCAAGGGATTCTGGCAAGAGCAATGCACCAAGAAAGAGCAAATCCTTCACCAGCAGCACCAACAACCCTTCTCCCTGTTGGAACTGCTGAATGGATAACACATAATTCCTGCCCCTGCCCACCTCCAGTGCCTGAGCCAGGGTCTGCCTTGGGAAAGGGACCTGGGCCAAGGTTTATCTCATCCAGCATAATGTGGCTGGGTTGGAGACCTGCAGCCCAGAATTGTCTGTTTATTTATGCCTGCGCAAATCCATTCTGTGCACGGGATTCCTGTGCCTTCCCAGGACAAGCCTGTGTGTGGGAAGATCCTCATCCAGCCAGGCAGTTACTGCCCATTGGGACCAGAGGGGACAGAAAATCCCCTTGATTTCTGAATAAAAATAAATTACTGCTGCAAAACAGCTAGAATAGTCAGGACCCTTTCATTACTGACTACACAATGAAAAAGTCCAGCCTGGCCTTGGACACTTCCACGGATGGGGCAGCAGCAGGTTCTGTGGGCAACCTGTTTCAGGGCCCCACCCCCTCACAAGGAGACAATAAAAACTTTTCTATTGCAATGATGCCTCAGGTCAGTGTGAGGTCTGTAGGAATACAGGGGGTCCTCTACCTGGAATACACCTATCAGGGCTCTGGAAAGAATAAGAGTGCAAAGCATTAGTCAGCATCAGGAGCTCAATGGAAATAGGACAGAAACAAGGGCAGCAAGACATGATGTTTTGAGAAGCATCAGGCCATGAGGACTGAGTCATTGCATGAGATAAACATCCCCATTTGATGTTGTTTCCTCCTCATATGCTACTGCACACAGCAAAAACATACTGAAAACAAGCAGCATTTCTTCACTGCAGTTAATTGCTTTGCTTGGGTGTATTTAATTCCCTGTTCAGTTTTAAGCATTGGACAAACAAACTCAAGACTTAATACTCTCCTTGTTTTAAACAGCAAATCTGATTTAAGAAGTGCTAGTACAATGCTCTCTGGCACAGGGTGGGATTGTTGGGGTGTCCTGTGCAGGCCCAGGAGTTGGATTCAATGGTCCTTGAGAGTCCCTTGCAGCTTGGGATATTCTCTGATTCCACAGTTCTTTTGTTACTCAAATCACATTTGTGTCACTGCTCAGAAGATGGAGAATCACAACATTCTTGGTGGTTCAGTTCTCCCTCTCTGCACATAGATCAGATGAAAAGACATGACTCTGAAGGTCACACACTACTTACTCTTTTGACCTTTGTAGCTGGCGTTGGAAGTTGGTGGCCCTAAGAGCCATCAGCAACTTCCTGAAGGAATCCTGGATGAGGGTGGGTTGTTGGCGGAGATTTAGAAAAGCATTAAAGAGAAGCATGGACTAAACGTGCAAATAGTCAGTTTAAGGTGGTTTTCAAATGTCTCCACAATAGACAAGCTACAGGGGACAGCCTGGCAGGGAACAGCCTCTTGGAGAAACTAAGGTGTGTGACTGGGGAAAAAGAAAGGTTCCCTTTGTCTCAAGAGTAGAAAAGTCACCGAATGTGATGAAGGTTTAATCCCTGCAGATGGTCTTTAGCCACAGCATCTTTATTCACTCCTCACTAGCATCTGTCAAAGAGCTGTCATCATCACTGATACCAAAAGCCAGGCAGGGAGCGATTTGTGCAAACCCCACTCAAGATAACAAGCTGGTTAATGGTGATACTCCCTGTCAGCAGCCAGCTGCACTCAGCCTGACAGCTCCCTTTCAGTCCTGGGGAGCTCTTATCCACTGTGACAAGGCCCCACGGGTGGAATGTGGGCAACAAAAGCGCTACACAAAGGGAGCACTTTGGGGCTGGAGTGTGTCTGGCTTCCCCAGGCTTTGGAGAGGCCACATAGTGATGGTGGATGACAAGGCTCTAATTAATATTTCATTCTCAGAGTGAGTTATCCCTTGGGGGAAGTTAAAGGTTTGCACATTTTGAGGCAAAGTACCGAGGCTGGTGATCTTGAATGAAGAAAGTATGTTGAGAGGAGCTGCTGCAGTCTTTAACTGGGCAAGGGGCACGTAAACCATACAGCATTAGTGCACAGTTCTAACTGTATAACTTGTTCTAGGTCCTAGTTTAAGGTCTGCTCCCATAAATTCGTACATAAGTGTGTCTAGAAAGCCTTCACACCCTCTTCCTTTTCTCTCTCCTCTGGATTGAGACATCTGATATTCCACATCGTGTGGAAGGTTTGTTCTCCAAACCAGCCCACTAAATAGGTTTTATGGCAGCAAATGAAGTGGCTGTGGGCTGGAACTGCTGAGTTCAGCAAAGAAAGGGAAAAGAATGACCAGTGGAGGGGAGTTTCTACTGCACAGCTACATGCTCCCCGCAGACAGCAGGAGGGATCCTTGTGAAGGGACAGTGGGTTTTGAGAGGCCACAAAGCAAAAGAGCTGTGGCCATAGCAGGGGTCTGGCCCACGGTGCCCACTGCCCAGCCAGTGGTAAGAAATGAGTGTAAACTCTTCTACAGTCCAAAGATGAACCCAGGGTGCCCTGGTGACCTCAGGAAGAAAGGGTTTCCCTTGGGCTGCTAAATGGAGGTTATAAATGAAGGAGCAGGGTAAACACAAAGACTTTCAAGGTATGTCACCTAATTGACTCCTAAATGACTGCTAATTATTTGATTGAGTTGAAGGTGAGAGGAAGACACGCGGTCACACACAGCCTGCAAACACTTGAAGTGTGTGATGGGAGGAGCGAGCCAGGAGCAAGCCCAGTGAGCCAGGGAGGGGGACAGCCCCAGGCTGGTCCATGCCTCTCCCCGAGGAGGAGTGCACGGTGGAGCTCAATGTTTAGCAAATACAGTGAGCTGGGGCACAGAAGTATGTCAAGTTTTACAGGAGAGTGACCTGAAATGAGTCTCAAAGTGTGTCTTCCCTGCAGGCTGGAAGCAGAAGAAAATCTAATTCATTATAATTATTACACTTCCAAGAGAAGACGAGAAGCAGGCTTTCTCTTGTGATATACAGAGAAAAACTTCCAAACAGTTTACACAAATGCTGTGAGTCCTGCGGGGTGGGCACTGAGGTCCGTGGTAGATGGAATGGAAAGAACGGCACCTGCAGTGCGGGATGCCATCGGGCCGCTGCTGGAAGCACCCCACAGCCCAGGCAGAGCCTGCTCCAGCTGGGGGAAAGATGAGTGTGAGGTCTGTGAGACTAAGGTGTGATTGTGCCAAATGTCAAATGGAGTGATTCTTGTCAGTGTAAAGACAGAAACAGAAACACAAACGTTGCGAGTAGTGGTTTACTAGGAGCAGCCAACAACCTCTCTGCACGTGTGCACAGAAAACACCTCCCTGGCCGGGCCGTCCTTTGTACATCCAGCAGCACATTTACGAATTCACAGGTGCCAGTCACTGCAGAGGTAATACCAAAGGTAAGTCGAGTGACCCACATCGGCATTCGGGACCTCGTGGCAACCCCGGGCTCCTGCACAGGGAGGCTGGCACAGCGACTGTCACCCCTTGTCCCTGGATGGGAGCAGCAGCTCTGCGCTGCTTTTCCAGCGCACGGTTCCTCCCGGTTGTAGCATCCAGGCTCTGCGGGGCTGGGACAGAGCCGGTGCTGGGCCCTGGGTGGGTGCCCTGGGTGACGGCTTTCACCCGTCACAGCACATCCTCAGCTGGTGATCCTTGCAGGTCCCTTCCGGCTCGGGATATCTGATGATGAGCCAGGGGTGCACGCATGTCCCCGAGCCGCGGGAGGTGCTCGGAAGGTTCCATTCCGACGGGTCCCGTTTTCCCGGCCGCGGCTGTTTCTGAACTGTGGACTCCCCCAGCTGGCGATAGCTCGATATCGCCACCAGCCACCGCAGCCCGCCCGAGATGTCCCTGCGAGGATTCCCCCAAAGCCGCGGAGCCGGGGATGAGCGTTCGGCCGGGCCGGAGCAAGGGGCTGGGCCAGGGGCTGCCCATCGGAGGGGAACAGGTGCAGCCTGCAGGTGGCTCGGACCACTGCCAGCACAAGGTATCCAAGAGCAGGAAGCAGAGTGAGAGGTGGGAATGGCCTTGCATCAGCAAAGAAAAAGATGCAGGTGAGCATGTCTCCAAGGGTCAGGAATAAATGGCGAGATGCTGCACGTTTCCGTGAGCACAAAGAAAGGGAAAGGCTGGAGCACCTGGTGACCCCCAAGAGGGAGGAAGCAGAGAGAAACAGGCATGTATGTTCACCCATGGGAGGTGGAGGATGAGCTGGGAGATGGGTGGACACCTTTGGGTGGACCATAAGGTGTCTCACTGGAATGCTCAAGACCATGCCCAACTGACCAGTGCTTCTTGTGGTGCTGTAGCAAGCAGAGGTGTGCTTACTACACCACATGGGGGTGGGTGACAGATGCCAGCAGCAGAGCCACCCCCTGTCCGTGCCAACTGTGGGTCCTTGCTGGCTCCTTCACCCACCCTCAGGGAGCCCTGGCTGCCTCCCCACCCTTCACCGACTCCACAAAAAGGCCAGGCCCAGGCAATTGTGTACAAAACCTGAAATAGTTTTACTTTGCTTTCTTTTTTTTTTCCTTTTTTTCTTATTTTTTTAAACTTTGCTCTAGGTTTACTTAAGATTTTGTGAAGTTGATACAAGAGCATTTGATATGAATCAGTAAATAAAACACCGTCATAGATAGATAGCCACGATAAACTTTGTTAGAAATGTACATGTCGCAAAAAAATAATAATACTAATAATAATAATAATAATCATAATAAAAAAAGCCGGCGCAACGCCTGGGCTGGCGCGGCCCTGTTGGCCCTGGTGGTGGCCCCAGTGGTGGCCCTGGCACATGGCGGCAGGTGGCTCTGGTTCCCCACAGGCGCCGCGCCCCAGTAATGTGTGTATATAAACAAAGCCCATAAGAAATGTACAAATATAAAAAGCTACAAACATTAATAAATTATATCGTCACAAAACACGGAACACTCCACAAGGTGCTAGTAAAATAACTGTCTCCCTCCTCGTACAAGAAGTTACGCAAAGAGCTGGTACCGGCGGGCAGCGCCCGGAGAGACCCTCCCCATATAAAAACCTGGCGGTCGTTATTCCAAAAGCTATGTACAAGCTACATTCTAGGAAAAGGGGCCTGGCATGCGGCAGCGTGGAGCAGCAGCGGTGCCTGAGAAACGCGCCTGCCACCTCCTCGCCCGACGCCTCGAGTCCTGCAGTCCCCTCCTGCCATGTGGCTTTGTGGCCCATCCTGCTCCTGGCACTGCCGCCACAGCAGCTCGGCCACCCGCCCTGCCCGCTCACTGGGCGGGATGAGGGGCCCAAGGCTGGAGCCGGTGCCGGAGCAAGGGGCCCGGTGCGCTCCTCCGTGGCCAAGATTAGTATTAACTTTTTGCGGCTAGTCGCTCTCAGCACTCTGAGAAAGGACATCTATATTAAAAAATATTTATAGCAGGATTCTGTACAGTCTGACCGCTGAAAGTTAAAGGGATTATTGTAGTAATGGCCCAGAACTGGGTGGCAGCGTCCCTGGGGCCGCTAGAGCAGTAGCTTCCCGTTCCGGTGGATCTTCAGGATCTTGCCGAGCCGCTGCTTGGCCGTGGCCATCCCCTTCTTCGTACGCTTCCCTGGAAGGACAGCAAGGGTAGGGTGAGGACCCACGCCCACCCCACACCACCCCACAGATAGACCCTCCAGCTGCCTCCTGCCTCCACGGCCCTGCTGCCAGCCCTGCCCAGCACCTTCAAGGACACCCACTGGCACCCCTCAGCAATAGGGCTGCTCGCTACAGGATAGGGCTTGGCTGGAAGCACTGCCCCTGGAGAGCCAGCCCTGCCGAGCTGGGGCACAGTGCACACCCACCCCCATGGACACATCCACAGCTGCTCCAGGGAGGCGCAGCTCTGTTGGGCACCCTCCTGACCCCACAGCTCTGCCAAGCACCCTTCTGCCCTTGCAGTGCCAGCCCTGCTGCCTTGTGCCCTCACCTGCCCTGGCTCACTGCTGTTTGCCCACAGAGTGAGAGTCAAACCCAGCCCCACAAGTGCCATTCTGCTCCTCAGGGAGAGGCTGCACACACACAGAGACACACAGACACAGACACATGCCCTACAGCTTTTTGCAGCTCCAGGCTCCTGGGCACCTCTCTGTCTTGGACCTGTTTCTCACCATTTCACCACAAAAGCACAATTCCAGGCAAATACATTCTTTCTACTCCAGCTCTGCAGAGAGTCACAGGTACCACCAGCTTCTGGCAGGACCCCAGCCCCTACCACAGGCTACACACATCCTGCCCTATGGCCATCCAAGCTGCCAGGGTACTGTGCACTACCTCTAATCTGCTCCACTCAAATGGAATTCAGGAAACATCTGCCACATTGCCTCACTTGTTACTGGGGCCTTTCCCAGTGGGATCACACACAGTTTTCATGCTAATGCGGTGTCTGTCCCACACACCTGCCTCAGTTACACTTCCTGAGCCAAGTTCGAGTGGAGAGCAGGAGGGCCCAGCCCAGACTCTGAGATAGCCTCAGCTTTCTCACGTTTTCCCTATGATAGACAGTGGGCAGTATCTTCTCTCCTGCCTTTGGTTGTAGTTGTTATTTCCAATGTCTGATATTCCTCTGCTCCCTTGCAGCAACCCTACAGAGAGATCTGCAGTGTGCCCTGCTCTACATGTCCTGGAAGGACTGTCCCCAGTTACAGTCAGCACAGAGCTGGCATACAGCCACCACCAACACCACAGTGTCTGCCCCAGCCCTGGGCAGAACAGCCTTCATGGATGCATCCTCCCCTGGCCAAGGCTCCACTGGCCAGACTGTCTGGGATGTGACCCTGTGGGTGCTCCTCCCGAGCTGGGGCTGGGTTGGGCAGAGCTCCTGCCAGGGATACCTCGCACCCTGCAACCACCAGTCCAGCAGAGAAACAACTACTTTGCCCCGCAGTGCCAGGACAGTCAAGGCCACATGCCTGATCCCTGACCAGATCCGACTTGCATCCACACGCCTGCACCTGTGCATGCCCACACCACACGCTGCAGTGGAGGCCCTGCGGAAGGCTTGGGTTCCATGGCCCTTCACCCTTCCCCACTCCTGCACCACAACCCAGGCGTTTCCTGGTACCTTTGGCGGAGGCATTGTTCTGCGAGGATGATGAGGGTCTCCTCTGTGTGAGGAAGACACCAGGTGCCATCGGCTGCGATCCCCTGTTAGGCTGGGTGACCCCAAAGGTGCTGGCCCCTGCGGTGTACTCGTGATCTGTGAGGCTGCTGGCCTGTGACTCCAGCTTCGGCTCGGGGGAGCTGCCTTCCTGAACTGCTTTGCTTGCGTTGGGGGCTGACAGCTTCTTTTTGGTATTTTTTTTCTTCTTGCCTTTTTGTTCCTCCTTTAAAATGACAAAGATGAAGCTCAGATTAATCCCCAGAAGACCTTTAGCTAGGGCAAGGGCCAGCGACGCTGCTTAGGGTCCTCATACAACGGCACGCCAGGAGTTGGCCATGGACAAGCGCTCGGGGGATGCTCCAACACGTCTGCCTCACAGCTGCACACACACGTTTGCCTCTCGTGCCTCTACATCCTTGCTCTGTGCAGGGCCTCCTCGTTCCTTACCACTGCGGCGAGCAGGAGCCAGCCGGGGCCGCACCGACACCGCCCTGGCACAGCAGCGTGGTCAGCATGGGCAAATCTTTCCATCTTCCACAAAAACTGGCACCTCCTATCTTCGGGGATCTTCACGCCCTTGCACAACAGCATGAAGGATATTAAATATCCCACTGATTCAGCCTCTGCTTCCTGCTAGGACACACACATCATCTCCTGACCTGTAACTGCACTTGGACATGCACAATGGGATGGCAAGTCTGCTGCTATTCTGTGTCCCTTGTCTACTTTCAGTTCCTTCTTCTTGGAACATTGCCATCATCCTTAAAGCTCTTCTACTCAACAGTTCACATCGCAGAAGCCCAAGGCCACCACAACCTGCATCTCCACCAGCTTGCTGAGGCGCCTCACCAACCTCGCTCCAGCAGACCATGTCACCTTAGCATCTCACCATGTTACCTTTATGGGACTTCTCCGACCCCTTCAGAGACCAGACACTTACCAAACATCCAAACTGCCCCAGTTCCTTTCCTAAACTGACTCTTTGCTCGCAGTCAACCAATCCTTTGGAAGCAAACCCTGACACTTCCCAGCAGCCAATCTACACAGACAGGCAGTCACACCAGTCAGGTTCTCAAGTACACATCAAATACACTCCTTTGAGGCAGCCTTCTCCTGTTCTACCCCACTAGCCATTCTCACCCCTTCATCTTTCCCTGTGCTTTTCTCTGTCCCTTGCTACCCTGTGACATGCTCAGGTGCGTTGTGACACCACTGGGCTTAGATCCTGATTATTTCCTGGAGACTGCAGAGCCTCATGTCACTGGCAGGACCAAACGCCATGCAGGGCTGGCACAGCACTAGGCTTGGGCACAGCTCTGCTGCTGATGACAGGGCTCTCCTTTCCTGACAGCTCCTACTCTCCAGGCAGCCTCTCACCTGCTGTGACAGCTTGGCAGCGGCGGCGGCGAGTCCAGTTTCGATGGAGGCGACTCTTGTGCCTTCTCGCACCGGTCTGTCCTGCCGGGGCACCGAGGGACCAACTCGTGCTGCAAGGAGAGCGGAGGCAGATGAGGGGCAGGAATGTGCCTGTGGGAGCAGCACAGCCACCACAGTGCAGCATGTTCTGCCCTGCTCAGCCAGGAGAGATGGAGACAACCTCTGCCCTTCCCTTGCCCAGGTACGAGTGAAGGCACAAGAGCCAACAGCCTCTGGGCACAGTGGCATGGGCAGAAGCTGCTGATAGAGATGTCATACAGCTGAGCAGCTCCACAGCACCTGAAGCCAAAGCCATGCGGGTTTCTGCCCACATCCTGGATTATGAGTGTTATTTCCAAAGTGACAATGCTCATCTGCCGCCGGGGAGGACATGCAGGGCCACAAGCTGATGAGATCATGCATGGGCTGCTTGTCACACACAGCACACACAGAGGGTGCCCTGCTCATGGGCTACAGGGCTCAAAGGGGTCCAGGAGTCCTCTTGCCTGTCACTGCCCCCGGTGAGCTCCAACAGACCCAGGGCAGACCAAACCCTTCCAGTTCGTGGGCTTCAGCTGAGCCTGAAGGAGACTATTCCTGCTCTCTCTCACTATTCCCACAGTCAACACCTGATACCCACAGCAACTCAGCTGTCCAGAGCTTGATTCACTGTTACACCACTGCTAAGGTGGCAACCAAATGATCTATTACTAAGACTGTGAGGAAAAATATATCAACCAAGGAATTACTTTCTCCTGCCAGCTGATGGCAGGAGGAAGGCTAAAACTGCTTGGCAGGAATCCCAGTACCTGGATCATCTCCCACTGCCCTGGAAAAGGGCTAATCCTTCATGTGATAAAGAAATCACTAATTGTGTGTTACAGTTTCCACAGTCCTTGAAAAATTTAGATATTTGCATGACTTAGCCTGAGTCTGGGTAGCACAGACCATATTGACTTACCCGTCGGACTGTAAGGGGCATCATCTGAACTTTTCCTTTTCTTTGATCGGGACTTGAATACTGGATTATCTTCATCTGATTCGAGGGAAGGGTAAACTACAGTAGGAAACAAAGGCAAGAGTTTCAGTTTAGGAAACAGCTCTACCCTGCACAGAGGACCCTAGCTCTGTCCAGGTGAAGTGACCACAGGCATCACAGCTGGATGATCCCCAGAAGTGCCACTGAGCACTTCTGTCACAGCTGTGACACTCAGAGGACTTTCCTCTGTTCTCATCCACACATTACCATTGGGAGCTGCTGTCTTTAAACTGTGACCGGCTCTCTGTATTCCTCTTTAACCACAGAATATCCTGAGCTGCAAGGGAGCCACAAGAATCATCAAGTCCAACTTGGTTGCCCAGTAAAGCTGTGTCTGCTCCATCTCTGCAAGTGTCCAAGGCCAGGCAGGACAGGGCTTGGAGCAACTTGATCTAGTGGAAAGTGTCCCTGCCCAAGGCAGAGGATGGAACTAGATGGCCCTTGAAGGTCCCTTCCAACATAAACCACTCTCTGATTCCATAATTATGGCACAACTGATGTAACTGCTGTAAACAAACTTTGTGCGCATTTCTGCTGCAGATGCTTGCCTTCTCTGCCAAAACTCAAAACAGCATTAGATCCCTTTCCCATGTACAAGTTCAACTTCTCACTCCTCTCAGCTGGAGGTTTAATTGCTACTGTGCAGACAAGGACATTTCTGTCACAAGCAGTACCTGACCCACATTTCTAGGACAGTCCCCCGTTTCTGGGTTGACTGCTGCAGTTTCGGGGGGGTCTCCATGTTTCTTGAGAGTTTCTCTCAAAAAACAGTTTTTGCTTCTCATAAAAGAAGTTCTGTGCCACACCTCAAATCTAGCCTGCCTGAACGGCTGTGTGACCCTGGGCTTTGCAGCCAATCTACTGTCACATGTCTTTGCTCCCTTTGGTGTAGAGGTCCCTGTTCCATGTACTGCTCCTGCACACGCCCAGCCGATCCCAGGGTGACAGAGTGGGCAGAAGCACCCACAAGCAAAGGGACATTCACCAGCAGGCACACATGCGTCCATGCAGCCTCAGGCACACCCTCACTCTGCTTCCCTCCTACTCACCATAATCTGAGTCCTTAAAACAGGCATCCAAGTGGTCCTGGTCCTCATCGTAGTCCTCGATGTCGATGCTGTTCTTTGTGCTCTTCTTCAGCAGCCGTTTCCCAGCATTTTTGTTGCCACCACCACCAGTTTTCTTCAAGTTTTGTGTGGAGAAGGAGTTGTTCTTCGCCTGATTGGTGCCCCACGATGTCTGCAGGCAGGACTCTGAGGCCTGGAGGTTTGCCATGGAGAGCATGCCCTGGATGGCTTCCTGCGTGCTGGGGGAGGCAGGTGGCTGGCTGTGGGGTACAGGAAGAGATGCCAGAGCACTTAGTGATTCCAGAAACACCAACCGCTCACAGGCAGCTCGCTCCTGCCAGGCAGCTGTGCTAGTCGAGACCCCCTGATTCCTCTGAACAGCTGCACATACCAACAGGGCCAGTGCAGAATTTTATGGGACAAGAATACAACAAAGAGCACCTCAGATGTGGGGGTGACAGCCCAGGAGCCAGGGAGATGTGGGCAGGTCCCTGGGGCTGTCAGCACTCTGGGCACAGCTCAGGAAACTTCCCAAAGCCCACAGCAGAATCCCTGACAGAGCAGTGTCTTTATACCAGCTATCATCATCATCCTCCTCCTCCTCCTCCTCCTTCTCTCATCATCATCTTTAAATAGCTATCTATCTATCTATCTATCTATCTATCTATCTATCTATCTATCTA
>QUSF01000127.1:142612-157969 GCA_003676055.1 Chloebia gouldiae
CTATCTATCTATCTATCTATCTATCTATCTATCTATCTATCTATCTATCATAATGTTGTTTTTCTGTGCTACCAAATCATCCTCCTCATCGTTATCATATTTTAATATTATTATTTATAATCTACACTATCAGCTCCTGTAAAAGGAGATCTTATGCATCAGCACTGGTGGGGGATGTTGTGCAGGGTTCTGCTCAAAACTGCCTGGAAGTTTTTGGTCCCAGTTCACATCATGGGTTGTCACCACTCCAGGAGCTGCTGGAAATTAATTCTGAGACTGGCAGAATACATCATTCAGTATTTCTGGAAGTTTGAAGTTTGGGCAAGTAGTGAAATGCAAAATAAACCTTGTGGCAATAATATTTATTACACATGTTATACATTTGTTGTGCAATAGAAGCCACAATCATACAAGAAAATTAACAGCATCCTGTCACTTTCTCCTACTTGAGCTTAATCTGGGCTCTAAATAGAGTAAGGGACAAGACTATAAACGAAGTTTCTGGTCACTAATGGCATTTAGTCATAATCCTGAAAGTGAGTTAAGACTAATTCAGAACTCATCAAACAGAAGAACATCAAAAAACTTATTTAGGAAAGAGCCATTTAAATCCCTCCAATATCATGCCTTCTCCTCTGCCTTCTCCCCAGCAAAGAAATATTTTGCATCATCTACAAGGAATTATCATATTTTCTTCCAGCCTTTTCCCCTGAACTGTTTTTCCAAACAATGGACTCTCAAAACACTGCAAACAGACCATCAAATACTGACCACTAAATGGGCAAATCAGAGAGGAACTGCCTTAAGCAACACAAACTTCAACAAATAAATGGTGGGATATGATCAAAACCAGTGGTTCTGAGACTCAAACACCAACCTGAAGAGGGGGAAATATCTCAGAGTTGCACATGGAGCAGAGTTTTTCTCATTAGGGCATGTGCCTGGTGTGTTTCCATCAGGAGTATTTCAGCTTTCTAATCCAAAAAAAAATTCAAGAAGACTCAGGAAGCAATTTTGAAGCTCTGGAAGAGCCATATCCCCTTTCTGTAGCTTCAGCAATGATTTTTAAAAAAACACATTTATGAAAGCAAACTATCAGTGAGTTACAATTATGGCTAATAAAACCATTTTAAAAGAGTATTGGAAGAGGAGCAAAGCGGCCAAAGGGCTTCTGCCCCTGCTCTGTCCCCACAGCCATCTCCAGACACGCTGGAGGTGGCACTGGGGGATAGCTCAGACCTGCCTCCAGCCCAGCAGCCTTGTTGTCCTGTCCTGGGGCTACCAGCTGCTGCTGTGGGTGCACAGAGAGGGGGACACTCTAACAGATACACTGGCAGTGCTTTGTGCCTTCACCTTGCTTGTGGCAGCCCTGGTGTGGCAGCTGGCCCAGGGCAGTGCCCATGCCCTGTGCCAGCACTGCTGCAGCCCGAGCTGGAATCTTGGGGTCAATCTGGGGCTCCTCATGACAAGAAGGACATTGAGGGGCTGGGGCATGTCCAGAGAAGGAAGCATACCTGGAGAAGGGGCTGGAGCACCAGGAGTGGCTGAGGGACATGGGAAAGGGGCTCAGTCTGAGAAAAGGAGGCTCTGGGGGACTTTGGTACCCAGGTTTGCAATTGTGTTCCTGGCATGACCCAGGGCAGGTGGAGCAGGCAAACAGCTGTGCTGGGGACAGGAACAAGCACTAATGGACTTAGGTTTTCCCTCCTCAGTGAGCAGGGCACAGGAATGATCCCAGTACCCTCCATAGTGCAGGATATTGTGTAGGGAGCCGGTGCCTTGCTCTTCATCACCAACTCTACCACTGCTATCTCTCTCACCCTCTCTAGGCAGATCATCTCCTTCCTTCCATCAGGAATTACTGAGATTCCTACCTATATCCTCATATTTAGAAACTGAATGTATAATATTTCAGCAGAGTCAAATATTTATTTCACTTACTTATATTTCACTTACTGATTGATCAGTGGCTCTGGAGAACTCACAGCTGTATAAAACTAAAGAACTCCAACAACTTCAAGTACAAACCCAGTGTTTTCTTCAATTTTTGAGTCAGACCTGGCCACAAGTAATTTTGCTCCTTTCAAGATCAGATGATGACCAGCCCTCCAAGCTTTTTGCATATTTCATTTCAGTTCTTTCAGCCTGTTCCCACACTCACAGCAGCCCTTCTGCAGGAGCTCTGTCCTTCTCTCTCTCCCTGTCTTGCTGATACACACAGTTGAGCTGCAGCTCTCTAGGGCACTCTAGGTAGTCCCATCAGGGCCTCTGGGTGGCCAGCTGCTAGTGACAGATCAGTATTTTACAGAATAAGGTTCAGATAAGGCCACTATCACAAAAAGCCCTGACCTGCTTCCCAGTGACTGGGAATCCAGCACTGGTCTGACAGGGATGCAGGCACTGACTGCTTGTGTGGGAGGAGATCCATAGGGCTGCTCCACAGCATCCACAATATACACTTACAGAGCTATAAATACACATATTCTGTATCCTTCATCTGCCCTGCAAGCAGAAAAAGGTGGGAATTGTTCCTGAGAGCCAGACATGACCATACTGGCCTCATGCTGTGACACAGTGTGTGTTTGCATATCATGTTTCTTCTGATTTATTTTCAAAAAGACCACATTATGGCCCTTTGAAAAGCCAAGTGTAATTATGATATGAAACACAGTAATTACATTTACCAGGGGCTTTTTCCAATCAAGATGCAGCATATACAGCCAAAACCCCATGTTTATCCCAGAGCCAACATTGATATGACACATTCCCACTAAACCACCCCACACAGAGCAGTAACTCAGCCGAGTCTGGGGTAGGACTTCAATTTCAGAAACCACAGAGCCTTCAAACACCCTGGGTACAGCACCCAGGCTGAGGGGGGGAACGGCTTGAGTTTAACCTCTTTTCTAGTTTAACCCCTTTTCAGACAGCAAAGCACACCCCGAGTAAGGCAGACAATTGTCAAGGACCATTTCAAAGCATGCAGTGAGCAGTGTTATCCATAGAATGCCAGCAGTGTACACAGGGCCAGGGAGGATTTCTTTAAGTTCTTATAATAGTTGATAGTTTTTCTTTTTTTATACCAAACGTCCAGCATGGAAGTTTTATTAACCCAGCAACTTTGTTACAGTGTCAGACACACCTAACTACTTTTTGATGCGTCTAATCACCTGCCAAAATAGAACTGTAAAATCAACATAAACACTCATCCTATTATGGACCATAATGCAGAATGGAAAAGGAATTCACAGGGACGGTCAAGCAGACAAGTATTAATGTGATTATTTCTTTCCCACACTCACTGTTTGGATCATTGAAGGACCTGGTGCTGTACCTTACTGGCCATAGGCCAAAACATCCAGTGTCACTTTCCACATTCCACATAAGACACCACTAAGCCCAGGCAGACATTTCCATTTCAGGTACAGAAGTGCCCACGAAAGAGTGCTTTTTTTCCCCAAGCCTTATTTTATGGTGGGAAGAAGAGTGATAACCACAGATGGGAGGTAGAGAGGGTAGGTGGGGCAGGGAGAGCAGTTTCCTCTATTCTTCTTTCAAGCACTTGGCATTTGTGGCACCTTAGAGTTCCTTATGGGAGAAATGCTGGCCATTTAGATAACTTTATTACAATCTCACTACATTAAAAACCTTAATTCCCACCCTCAAGCTGCAGTCACTGAACTCTCTCCTTCTTTTGAATTATTCATCTATGACAGCATTATTGCTGAAACTGATCTTCAGCATCTACAGATGTGAAGTCCTCTATTTGTTCAAATTACCAAAATCTTTCCTCCCTCTCCCTCCAGATCACAGGATAAAGGAAAATTTTGCTTACTGGAGAAAAAGCAGTTACCAAGCTTCAAAACTCCTTCTCACTCACTCACAACCACAAAAGTGCAATTTTGTTCACAGGTAAGAGGGAAAAGCATCCCCTGGTGCGTACCTGTTGGTGTTATACTCTAAACCCCCAACTTCCTTGCTTGCCTGCAAAAGATCAAGAATTCCTGCAGAACTTCCACTCTCTTTCTTTACTTTGGAATTGCGTCCTGGCTTTGCCTCTGTGTCAATGTGAAGCAAATCTTCATCTGATGAGTCCTCGCTCTGCAAAAACAAGGAAAAGGCTAAAGAAGGTGGAAACTCACTGAGCTGGTCCCCAAGAACAGCACAGTGATTTCTGCAGCCTGCTGCTCCTCCAAAGACAGAGGACTAGCCTTTGGAATTTGCTTTAAAAAAAAAAAAACAAAAACAAACAAACAAAAAAAAACCCCAAAAAAACCCCACCAAAACCAAAAACAAACCAAGTACATGGTAAAAATCCATTTCCTTGTAGCCTGTAGGCATGGTAAGTTTTTCTTTTCCTGGCCAAAGCTCTGAGATCTGATCCTGTTCATGGGATCAATTCCCTTTAACAGTGGTGTTTCCATCCCCACAGCAGCAGACTAGGAGGATCAGGCAGAGGAATGGGACAGGCACGTACAACAGTGTCATGTGAGACTCTGGAAGGGAGCTGCCTACATCTGGCCCTCTCTCTGGGGCTGAGATTTCTAGGCATTGTAGTCAGGTGCCTAAGAAAACAAGTTCTTCCTCCTTCCTGCCCTGCTTTCAGGCTCCTACAGCACCAGCCCTTATTGCTTGGGATGCCAGTCTGGTGTCCAGGGACTCCGTCCTCAGGCTCCTGCACAGGGAGACACCCCAGACCTCAAGTACTGGCTCAGACAGAGGTCTGTACTTCCTCCTCAATGTCCCAGACACAAACCAGGGTGAAAAGTACTCCTTAGTACTGAAGGCCAAACACTCTGGTCATCTTTGGTTCTGTCTTAGCAATCTAATTTGCTTTTTCTGACTTATTCTAATAATAATTTGTAATTTGATTTCCAGCACTGAGCTTCAGACACAGGGCACACTCACACCTGGGCTGTCCCATCCTGCAGGTGAGCTCCACCCAGGCTCACTGACACTGCAGGGGCTAGGCTGGGCTCACCTGAGTTAGAAGTATTCTAGATCTCAGCCCATAATGGGCAGGGGGGCTCTGCCAAGTGGCACAAAACAAACCTTTGAGTTACTACATCACAGGAAGAGAAACACAGAATGGTTTGGGTTGGAAAGGTCCTTAAAGAACCTCATAGTCTAGGAGTGTCTCCTTGTGAAGGTACAATAACCTCATACCTTGTATGGTACCGACTCCACCTTTGGCTTCTTAACAGGAGTGTGCTGCAGGGCTTCCTTTTTATCTGATAAAACTGAATAAATAAAAAGAAACAAATAGTCATGGGTTTTTTCCCTTCGAAAAACAGCCTTCCTACTCTACTCACATTTGACTGACAGGTAGGACATGGCTTTCTTTATTCTAAATCATAGATTTTAAAGATTATATTGATTGTTTTGGACAATCACCACCTAAGACTTTATTGAGCAGATGAAGATAAACCACGAAATATCCTTACAGGGCAGTTCTCTTTTTGCAGTGTTTTTCTTTCTTCTGATTGGAAATTCATCAATTTTCAGTTCACCATCATCTGACACATATTCATATTCATCCCGTACAGGTTTGGCTTTTTCCTCTTTAAAATTCTGCAGTGACCCAAACACACTGGTATTCAGATGAGTTTTGACTCCCTTTGAACTGAAAAAAATATTTACAAATCAGTAACAACACTCTGAGTAGAAAACAGCTTGTGACTTGACAGACAATTAGTATCTATCTCTATACAGAAATCTCAGTCAAACTGAATTCCTTCAGGGGTGCCAAAGCAACTAGAATAATTTTACAAATACATTTCTGAACCTATGATTTATATATCAAAATAGGACTCTGACTAGAGCACTAGAAGAAGTTTTAATGATAGGGTATTTTCTACATTGACCAGAAAGGCAGGTTTTCATCGTCTTGTATAAAAAATATAAATAATGACCTTTCAATTTACTTTTTTAGTTGATGTACGTTGTCAAATTTTTACTTACCCAAGCAACTTCTTATTAGAGAAAGAGAATGTGAATTTGTTGTCTTTATTTCCTGATAAAGGCGTCTTTTCTGATTTGTGTTCCTCTTCCATTTTTAGAAGTGAATCAGGTTTGCTGTTCTGAAAGGTAAAAGACCAAAACAAAATAAATAAATCAGTCAAATGAATCCGATATGTTTCAGCTTCCCAGGTACCCTCAGAATCTAAGCCTGTTAAATTTTCCCTTATTAAAAATCCTATCAAATTTTCTCTGCAGACAACATGTTCTATTCTGTGAGTGAATTTCACTCACCCTGCATTAGCCCTCAAGAAGGGCAAGCTTTTAATCCCTAGGGCATAATTCAGATTTCATTAACTCTAATTTTATGCCATTTAAAAATTAGTTATTGATTATTAGCTATTAGTTAGTTGTTGATTTCTCATTAGTTATTGATTTCAGACTTAAACTACCAGGACTCTGTCAGAGCAAGGATTACAAAAGGGAACAACACTGAACCACCTCACTGGTGTCTGGTGAAAAGGCACATGCTTTTGAAGAATCCATCCACCCCCTCTTCCTTTATCGTGATTAATTGATTATTTCCTGCTTTATTTTCTTTTCTTTGGGAACTGAAAATTGGTGCCTCGTTCTCTCCGCTTAGGCAGAGCCACAAAAAATCCCCTACCCTTGGCTTATTATTATGTGGCAGAATTTAACAAGAAACATCACCTTGTATTTCCATTTGGCTTCTGTTTTGCTTTTACTTTGCTCTCGAACTTCAAATTTCTCCACCTCATTCTGCTTGCTCACAGATTCCTTATTGGGAACACTTAAAACATTCTTTGCAGCCTGGGAAAAAAGTCAGGAAAAAGTCCTCTGAATGAAAATGGAATGTTGGCATGTCAAAAACATAGGCTTTATCTGAGAAATAACATGACATATTTGTGAAAACTCTCATTTATTCTTTTTGAATCCCAAATTGAGGTTTAATCAAATATTGCTCCTTCAGAGCGTGCAGCTGCACTTGTTGATACATCAATACTCTCCTCTCCCTATATGTCACCCCATGACAGGTTTCACAAACTGCACACAAACTCTTAGAACTTCAGAAACATTTTAGGAAAGATTTATGGATATTTCTTCACAAACAGAGTACAACCATTCTTCTATCAGTGCCTTGATGGATCCTGGTACCCACTGAAATCAGTAGCAAAATTAATGCTGAATTACAGGGCATCAGAATTAAAGGACATCAAAAAGAAACTTGACAAGTTTCTACGTGGGTAAAAGTGGAAGAAAACTACTGTTATGTTTTCAGTCACTCATTCTAGAGTAACATTTCTAGCAAATGAGATACTTTAGAAACAAGTTCGTTCATCACTGACACCTTTTGATATCAGTGGGTTTCTGGGAGGCTCCACATCAATGAATAAGCAGCAAAGTCAAATCAAACCCACCAGCGGGGTAAGAGAAGGGCAATGAGCCAGCAGCTACAAACCATTCCTTTGCTTCTGCAGAGCCAGGCTTTCACAATGTGCTGCATATATTACTTTTTGCATGAAACCTACAGAGGGATTTTATCTCTCTGAGGGTGGGAGAAGAGGGAGAGGTTAAAACACAACCCACCTTCCCCTTCTTTGGCGTCTCGATCTTGGTCAGAGCCTCCTTCGTGTGTGCCTCCAGCAGGTCGAGGTTGGGGATGGCTGGTGGTGGGCTCTCCTTTGCCTTCTTTCCTTTCTTTTTGCCTTCTCCCTTCACTTTCAGTGTTTTGGGAGGTTTGGAGGGTTTGGGAGTCTTCGGGGGTTTGGATGGCTTGAGTTGTTTGGCGGTTTTCACAGTTTTGGGAGTCTTTTTTTTAGGAAGCTTTTCTAGAGGTGGGGGCAGAGGGGTGACTTGGATGGGCAATGGAGCCTCCTCCTTCTCCACAGGACAGATCTCCTCGGCTGTGGGGTTGGCACTCGTGTCTGCTTTGCTGGCCTTTGAAGCGTTCTGTGGTTTGGCACAAAGCACAAGGTGTTCAGACACACTTGTCCTGCTTTTGATATTCCCTCCATTAGATGGGGAAACAACCCCAAAGATACCCAAAGATGTGGTGCAGGGGATCTGCAGCATAGGTCAGTCTGACCAAGGAATGAAGATCCCATCAAGGCCACAATAACGCTCTGCTCATTAATCCCCACCCCCAGTTCCCACCCCCACATTCCTCAAGCCTGGCCTGCAGTAACTCCAGAGGCTTGGTAGGGAATGTAACCCTCCCTGGGTTGTACCATCACACGGCCTGCCCACAGAGGATAGATAAAATGAACAGCCTTCTGCTTAAAATGCTGATCAGCTCAAGCAAAAACCCTTTCCATTTAATTCTGATGCGATAAATATAGCAGAATCACATTTCATACCCTCGGGAAAAATTAGCAGTAAAATAGCTGCCCAATTAAAATTAACACCGACTAATTAAAAAGAAATTATTTTCTGCTTAACTTGCTGTTCTGACAATCAGAAAACTTAAATACTAAATCAAAGAGGATCAAAGGACATGATCGGTTTCAGTTTTGAGGTCTCTGGATGTAGTTAGGAACAGGGTGGAATGCAGCACAATGTGGTGCTGAAGCACAATGAAGGAGCTGAGCCAGCTGTAGTCACCTTTTGATGTCACGCGTGTCCACCCAGCAGGATTTGGTACCACACTCAATGGGTGATACCTCCATGCATTTTATAGCCTGGACTCCCAATACAGTAAATATAATAAAAACAGCACAAACCTCGCTTAATCTTATTTCTTTGGCAAGGTCCTTGATAAGTTGTGCTGGTTTGAAGTTTTCTGGTAGTTCATCTTCATGCTCTGCTAAAGCCTAAAACACAACAAAGCCAAATAGCTGTTTCTGTGCATATTTTCTTCAAAAATAATAAAAAAAAACTCTTGAAGTGACTTGTCTGTATTTTTTCCTATGTATTTAAATCAATCTTGACTTCATTAAACATTCAAATAGAAAAAAAGGGTTTTTTTTCCTTTTCTGGATGTTATTGTAACCAGTTGCCCTCAGAGACCAACAAAGTTAATAATCTTTTTTCAGGTATTATTTGATTTTCACAAGTGCAACATCACTTTGCTCACCCCCCATTCTCCCAGTTCTTTCTCTCTGGCATCTTAGAATTGGATGTTTTGAAATGGAGATGTTCTTTGTTCCAGAATTTCCTCTCTGCTCCAGCAACTGACAAATACATAATATTAATTCAGGCTGCCTCTCCTACCTGTTTTTTAGTCCATGACCTGAAAGCACCATTGAGAATCTTTGCTCCCTGAAGGAGATGAGGAGGAGGTTGCTGTCCAGATTTATGCAAACCTAAGCAGAGGAAAAAAAGAGTGTCATTCAACAACTGACAGCTACAGTTGTCTACAGAAAGCATTTAATTTGAAAATTGTAACTGGGAAAGCTGAAGTTAACTCTTTGAGAGTTGATCCCTACAAATGAATCCCTACTACAACCTGATGGTAATAAGCAGTGCTTTTACTGTGTCCCAAATCCAGCTGAGCCTTCCCACCCTGTGCTCCTGTCAGTCACGGAGGCTGAAGTTCAGGGTAACTGTCCTCAGATCCCAAAGCTGAGCCATCAAGGTGGGCAAGGAAATGCAGTTTTACCTTTGAATTTCTCTAGCAGATGCTTCCCCATATACCAACATGCTGTTTCAAAGTTGGGAAACTGGGTCAGACTGACAATTTTCAATCGCCTTTCTACTTCATATGCCCTGCAAGACAAAGCCACAGGAAACTCAGCATGACAGAGCACGAGTGTGTCACAGAAGTGCCAGGGTCACTTTTCAGTGGGTCTCTTCTTTGTCCTGCTGCTACACAGGCTGGCCTCAGGCCAAAAGCAAAACATGACAGCACTGCTGAAATACTGAGATACAGATCTTTAATGGTTTTATTGCATTATTTGCCCACAATCATAAAGAACTCATTGCATTGTCTTACACCGGGCAAAGAGCCGAGCTGAGCAGGTGGGGGCTGATCCAGCAGCGAGTGGCAGGTGCCAGGGTAAAACTCCAGGCAGTGTTCTGCCTGGAGGCAGAACTCCAGGCAACTGTTCTGCCTTCAGGATGTGGCCACATCAATCCGGGCACCTCAGGCATCCTCTCATGCATTATCAACAGGTGTAAGGACAGCTCAGGATAAGGATAACGAGGGAACACAGTCAGAGGGGACAAAGGTGGGTGCACCAGCCAAAACTGCCCAAGAGCCACACCAGCATTACTGTCAGTGATTCATTATTACTGATTTATTAAAAAATGAGCTCTACAAACATTAGATTTTAAAGACATATTACCTCATCTGCATTTCCACGCTTAGACTGTGTAGAAAATGTCCTGCAAAGGCCAGGCAGTCTACTGGTGTTAGAGTTGCATAAATCCAGCCTAAAAGAGAGAACAGTCCTCAAGACAAGAACTTGAAGGCCATTAGCACAGACTTCAATCCCAAATGATGTCTACACTTCACTGAGCATCTTGCTTCACAGGTACCCACACAACCCAGCCCCAGAACTACAAACACTTTTAACAAAGCTGTCTCTGGTCCCTTCTTTGTTTTGCTGCATAATGGCAGCTGCTTTCCTGTTTCTGCAAAGACCTGAAACAGACCCTGACATGCTTTGTCACAGTGTCAGAATCAGGTGTTTTCCAAACATATATTTTCATACAAAAATCGACTCAAGTTAGTGAATCTCTATGAATTGCTCTGTGTTTGTTCCACCATCTGCTCCACAGACAGTCATAAGAGAAACAGCTACTTTCCACTTCTTATACCGAAGGTAAACTTCAAGTGTGCAAACCTTTGGTGCAAGAATCTACTCACACACAGTGATCTGTAGTTCCTGAGTGTCACAGGGGATTAATGTCTGTGACAAGGATTTGGGGGTGTCATGGTCAGAATGCATGGTTAAATTCACTCAATGCAAATTGTTTGTTAGATGTCAGAAAGCACCAGTGACATGGTGGATACAGAAAGAGAACTCATGAGTTACTACAACCCAGATAGACCACAAGTGGAACACTGTCCCTACTAGTTTAACTTTTAAAAGGCTGCTAAAATATTAATAGAAAGGAGTAAATGTTCTGATTTGCTTTGTTTATAAGCACATGAAATAAAACTTCTATTGAGAATTAGACTCCATACTTTGTCAGAGAGAGTTGTCAAATCCCACTCCTCTGGCATTTTGGATATGCTACTCTAAAGCATGAGGAAAGCTCTCCTCCCCCACCTGCTCACCTGATGGGATGAAGAGTGTCTGGCCTTGTTTAACGATGCATTTGTAACATTTATCTACTTGGTCTGCAAAAAACATCTCACTGTGATTTGCTGCTGACTGCCAGCGTTCATACAGAGAAATATTTGCCGAGGCTGGTTTGATGAGATAAAAGATCTTTTCTCCCTGAATTAGAAATATAAAATTAGCAATGAGCAGCCAAATCAAACAACACTGCACTGGTGTACACACACAAAGACACACACACACACACACACACACACAGAGACACAAACAGTTATCTAAATATACATGTATGTGTATTTTTGCAGTATTTAAATAAAATTAATTAGTCAACTTTTTACAGAAGGGCTGAAATAATTAAATCACACCCGATCACATCTGCTCAGATTTGTGGGAGTGATGGTACAAAAGGTTTACAGGGCCAAGTTCCATCACGCTGCAAAAATAGGATGTGATATCTTTAGGGCCTAGGGTGATGTATGTGCAGAAGGCACTAAACAAATACTAAAATTCTAACAGAGAGAAAATATACAGAGGGCTTCCATGCTCCAAGTGCTTTCTCACTCAGGAGACCCTGGCACCTCTGGGAGGGCACTCAGAGCAGCTAAGGCCCAGATACAGCAGGACAATGACAAAAAAACCTGACAGCTGAATTTTGGAGAGAATTCTATGATGATCTTTATGGATAAAATTGAGTTTGTTACTAGCTACACCTGAAAGCCAGGCTCCCTCACCTTCAGCACGTGGTACCAGGCAGAAGCCCCTCCAGAGTCTATGTGGAAGTCAGTGTAGCTGTCCTTTACACAGATCAGGCAGTACTTGGTCACTTTGGGTTTAGCCAGCAGAGCATCATCAGGCCAATAATTTTCCACCCAGGACAGCTTCTTAACAATATCAGGAGGCTCTACAAAGCTGGACATCCTTACAGAGAGAGTGGAGAACAGACAGGCAGCTTTTAAAACAGAGCACCAGGACCCTGGTACAGCAAGAAGCAAGTATGACAAATACTTGCATGGCAAACTGGAGCAGCTCCTCTTGTGGCAGTGGAACTGCTCTTCATTCAGAAAATTAGGGAAAACTGTTTACAGACAGCAATTTAAGGTTTTTTAAATGTGATGACTTAACAACAATCCTTTGCCTTCTTTCAGCAGTATCATCTATGATCAAATATGTGCTGGTTGTAGTTTTCCAGCCCCTGCTACACAGGCTCAGGGACCAACCTCTCTGTGATCACAGTCACCTTCCCAGCCCCTCCAGAACAGAAAGTGAAATGTGTGAACTTGGACAGAAATCTGCTGGTAAACTGTAAAAATTAGCAAGTCAAGCTTAATATTAATAATCCAAATAACAACAACATTAATGCTTGTGGATAAATAACTCCTGATTTGATGGTGAGAATCAGAAATCTTATTTAGATTAAGTAACATTGAAAGCTCAAAAGAAGGAAGAAGTCTAATTTGGGTTGACAATGTGAATATATTTAAAATATAAGATATATAATACATATTTCTATAATTTATATGAATTAATATATTTATGTACATTAAGAACATAATCTTACAGGATATGTATCTAAATCTATACAAAATATTATCTTAATTCACACTGAACATATGTTCCTATTTATTTATTTATATCATTCATGTATTATGTTTTTATCAAATACATAACATGTACTATAATCACAGCCAGGACAATGCAGTGGCATGACAACCAGATCTTAAATGTTTCATCCTAGAATGTGCTATTTTTTTATTCAGATAGTCCAGAATTTGGGCTGATAGTGCAGGAGGTGAAGACTCACTGCTAGGCACTCTAAAAATACCACATCAGTAAGAGAGTCTGCACTTCAAGCCAATATTATATGCTCCCACATGTCATTGTGCTCAGTGTCAAGCCCTAATGACAATAACTCCATTTCCATGGCAGGGAAGATGGAGCTGTGCATTCAATTAAACTGTCACTGTCTATGCTAAGAAATAAAATATTTGCTACTTATGTCTCGATTAGCGGAGTATGAACGACAGCTGCAGCAGTCCTTCAGGAAAAAAGACATCCCATTATTTGGGGATAATGGCAGAAAGCTGAAAAAATCTCTGCTGAGAATCCCGGTGGTCTCAAACCTGCAGTGAGCAGAGCTGCTCTCTGCAGTGATGGGGGTGAGCCATTAAATCCCAGCCACAGGGATCAGGGGAATGCCTGGGAAAAATGAGCTTGTCATCATCCACCAGTCTTCTTTTTTCAGCCTTCATGAAGAAGCAGAATGCTTTCCAAAACAACCATTCTTTGTTTTTCTGCTGACATTCATTATCATCTGTGTAGTGTGTTTGTATGTAAAAGGATCTTCTCCTTTTCCTGGTGCTTCCCTTCTGGAAGCATCAGCTACCCCAAAGGATCCAGGGCCTGTGAAAATAACCTGCACAGCTTTTGGTGTTCGGTATCTTAGAGATGCCCTTGCCCACTGCTGGAAGGAAAGCCCTGCTCAGTTATGGCAGCACAGCTACAGAGAGCACCAGGCAATGCCCTCTGCATTTGCATCAGCTAATCATGGAATCACAGGGTGGTTTGGGCTGGAAGGGACCTTAAAGACCATCTCGTTCCCATCTAGTCCTGAGCAGGGACACTTTCCACTGTCCCAGGCTGCCCCAAGCCCCAGTGTCCTGCTCGGCTGTGGACACTGCAGGGGCAGCCACAGCTTCTCTGAACACGCTGTGCCAGGGCCCACCCACCCTCCCAGGGAGGAATTTCTTCCCAATATCTGATCCCTCTGATCTGCACCATCACCTCCAGTCTGCCACTGGGAAGTCAGCATCACCCTGACCCTGAGCTGCTGTCAGACAGATCACAGGTTACCTGGCACAAGCACTGAAACCAGAACTAGAACACATGCTGTAGGATTAAAGAATTATAACAAAATTCCAAAGTTATTCTCCTCAAAGCACACCCAGTGACATGTTACCCTACACCTAAAGTCAGAGCAACCAGAAGCTGCTAAACAACTATCCCTAAGGAGGAAAAGCACTGGGGAAGGCAGAGGCTGAACCCAGCCACGTATCTGATACAGTGTGAGATTCAGTAATTTAAAATTATAATTTATATATAATTATATGTAAGAAATATTAATATAATTCAAAAATAAACACATAGGGTAGTACAGGATAGTATACATCTCTGTCATTATATAGAAATATGTTATATACAAAATAATAAATAAAAATTAGAAATCAAAATAAATCTGTAGTAATTAATGTACAGCAGGCTGGACCCTTACCTGGTGTCAGAGAACTCCAGGTTTGTGACATTTAAGACCCTTTTCCTGTTTGTGCTGTAGTAGTAATCCACAAATTCCTTGAGCTTCATCTTGCAATCTTTCTGCTTGGTGACATCAGTGACATCAACACTCCGCTCCGGACCTGCACATGAATTCAGTGGAGAGGACAGATTGATGGACAGCCTGGCTTGCACCCTTTTCTATGCCTGAGGGTGAGTTAACTTGTCCAGAAACATCTCAATCTTCTGATTTTCTGACCTTTTCAGCCCTTGGATCCTCCCTGTTGCTTATGTATGTACCCACACTGTGGAGAGCTTAACTGAGGAATGGCTAAAGAGCAAAGGCCATTATCATATCAGGCTGGTATAAATGTGATTGTGTTTGTAACAAATTGCAGGAACACTGTGGCCTTGAAGCGCAGATGTTCGGTGCAAACAGAGTGTTCAAAGAAAAGGGAGTGCTGATAAAGTACTGAGGGAGTGCTGAGAAAGTATCGAAGGAGTTTTGAGAAAGTACAAAACTGTAACCGCAAGGCTGAACATGAGTGAATCCTTGAGCTATGTTGAGTTAACCAATCCTGAGCTGTACTTTTGCAATATGCATGAGCCTTATTATCCATGTTATAAATGTAGCCTTCTGATTAGAAATAAACGAGTGCTGATCGATCATATAGATGGTGTCAGTCTCCCGCTGGATTTTCCAACAAATGGTGACCCCGACATAATGCTAAGGGGGATCTAGACCCTGAAGTCACCACGAATGGGTCCAGCGTAGGGTTCAGGTCCTGCAAGCAGAGGGACGGCAATAAGAGCAAAAAATTGGTGCTCCGTGCCCTGAGTGATCACAGAGGTGAGCTCAGCTGATACGTGCTGCCGAGACCTTGGA
>QUSF01000127.1:171389-279610 GCA_003676055.1 Chloebia gouldiae
CTTCCCTTCCCTTCCCTTCCCTTCCCTTCCCTTCCCTTCCCTTCCTGCACTGCTCCACCCCAACTCATGAGGACAAATCATCAAAGCTCCATGAAGCGCAGAAGAACTCACGGCATTTTTACAGGTAACAATTAGTGATTACCCTGAGCTCATCCCTATCCCTTAATGTACTCCTCAGTATGTCACCAATCACATGTTGCACAATAACCCTCTTCTTTAACAAGGTGTAATTTCATTTACTTCTGTAATTTGTACAGAAGACACCTGTCCAGTTCCAGAAGCCTCTAATACCTGGACAAAGCCATAGGTGCTGCAGAAAAGCAGCACTGCCCAGCAGTGGAGAGACTCACAATTCCTGTTTTGATGCCAGGCTAATGTTAATTGTCCATCCCAGCATCCAAAAATGCAACAGCTACCACTGTGAGCACAAGAGGAGTTAATAAAAGACAGAAAAGGGGAAAGAGGGAGGCCATTTTGACAGCAAGGAAATGAGGTGTTCCATGGGTTCATGTCTTCTGGGCTGTTTTCCTAGTGGCTTTACAGGGTGAACCCTGAGCAGAGCTTTCTCCTGTGTGCTCTCCAATGTCTCCAGAGCAAAGGATCAAGCCTTTTCTTAAGCAGAATGATTTGTCTCATCTAATCAATCACATGTTTTCATGAAACAGAAATGAGAATTCTGGAGAGCTGAAGCCTGCTGTCAGCTAGGGTTAAAGCAAAGCAGTGAGCTCAGGAGTCATTCAGGAGAACAGGGACACATGTTGCTGTTACTTCAGCAAGAGATCCAAGACCAAGGACAGCAGAAGGAACCCACGTGCTGGTGTGGGCACAGGGGTGAGGGTCCCCTGCATGGACATCTTTAATTAAGGCCTAAATGAAAGAAAGCTCGAGCTGTACTGGACAACCAGGATTTCACATCACCTCTCATTTGCTCACAGAAACACAAATGTGGAGAGAAATAGATGGGAAAAAAAGTGAAAAGGGAAAAGGGAAAAAGAAAAGGGAAAAGGGAAAAGGGAAAAAGAAAAGGGAAAAGGCATCCTCTTGCAAACTGAACAGCGTCTGCACAGTCCCTGCAAGGAGCCCAGCAGCTTCAGCAACACCTGAATGCATCAACCACAACATTACAGATCCACCAAGACAACTGTAATGCCTTCCTTCCATCCTTATTTCTGGGCCTTGGTGAACCACTATGGTTATTTCTGGGGCTGATGAGAGAAGTCTGGTCTTGAATCAGAAACTGAGACCGAAACAAAACCAAGGTCCACTTGCAAGACAAGAGAGAAGCCTTGGACTGGGGCTCTTCAAGGGAAGCTGTGCCCCAGCTGGAGCGATGCCCACTGCAGCAGGGCACTGTCCTTTCCAAACCACATCTGCTGCAGGCCCCTGATACACAAAGGTATGGCTGGTGACTCTGTGCTTTGCCTTGCTATAAATAATAAGGTTTCATTTCCTTCACAGAGCTTTGATTTGTCTCCTTTGGGAGACTCACGGGTTACAATGGCATTAATTCCTATTTGCCAACCTTGTCCTTATAAATGAGGATCTTCATTAAATGAATGTTAAGCGATGAGCACTATAATTAGAACAGATTTAAAATGCAGTGTGCCTAAATCAGAGACTGCCCAAGATGTTATCTTTTTTATTAAGATATAATTTGAAGGAGAATCACTGCTTAGTTTAGAATGAATTACATTTTCCAACAACCTCTTCTCACTGAGGGAATGTACAGAGCAAGGAAATACACCCTGCTTCAGAAGTGAAGCCCAGCTATCCTGATCCCTACTGCTGGCAGATCACTCTCTTATGAAACATGCGTGGCTGAAAAGTGCTGGATGAGACTCTTTTCCCCCTAATTATTTTATGTCAACTCAAAATTCTATTCAATCTTGCTGTCATATAATTTTAAATAATTAAAGACTTAGAGACTTACCTCAACAATCAATCACACAATTCTAGCTGACTGCACTGCCTGTCATCTCAATGACCTCAGAGGCAACACCTTGAAGAGGTGAACACCTTAACCGCTGGCTAGGGAGAATGTCTCATGCCATTTTTTGCACAGTAACATACCTCTTGCCCTACCCCCTGGCAGTGCCAGCCCCATCCTCTGCCATGTGAAGGACCTGAGCTGGGCACAGGACATCTGTGGACCCACTACTGTGCCAAGGTGCTGCTGCCGCTGAAAACTGAGCTCAGCCTGTTCAGCAGAGAAGCTGCTTAGCCCTGTGTGATTACAGATGCCCTGATGTTTTTTCTCCTTCTCATCACTGGGTTTCCCAAAAGCAGATGGGAAATAAACCAAGAGGGAGGGAACCACAGAAAGAGTGACAAAAAGCAGGAATAAATCAAAATTGAAGGAAAAAAATTGCCAAGCTCAAATTCAAGGTCTCAAATTCTTGACCCAAAAGGTCAAGAAGTCCATTAAACAAACAGAACAAAAATAACTCTCCTCTCAAAATCATTATGTTAGTTTATATTTATTCCTTGTGTAACTTCACTGAAAGAAGTGGCACTGGTCCACAAAGGAATCTGGCCACATCCAAAACTTTTTCAGGCTGGGTGGCCATACTGCAACTGCAGGGAGCAAGAAGGGCTCATCCCAGCCTGGAAGCAGGGGAGGTGACAAAGCAGACAACACCATTGTGCAGGCCCTCCACAGCACCCCAGTGCATCCCAGCCCAGCCCCAAAGGGGGCTGTGAGGATGACGGAGCTCCCGCCTCAAGGGCTGAGCCAACAGGCTGCAGGTGTGAAAAGTGAATTGGTCTGCACATGTCTTGTCTCTGCTATTTTCTTCCTCTCTCCTCCTCCTTTCACCTATCACCTTCTGTTCTCTGGGTATGGTTTCTATTTTATCTTCAACTGACGTGCAGGTGTCAGCCCGAACCAGAGCCAGCAGAGCTGCGACACCCATCCCACTCAGCGTGATGCCATCCACACAGCTCTGCTCTGCTGCCACACAGCTTCAAACAGACACACCTGAGCAGACACACAGCACTCGACAGAATCAGAAACAAAGCCAGTGAGTGGGCAGCACATGTCCCTGCTCCCCTGCACAGCCACAGCCAGGTGCAGTGCAGGGGCCCTTCCTCACAGCTCATCTCCCCAGTCTGTGGCACTCAGCCCTGTGGCCAACACAGCAGCTCCTCCACCCATGACCCACACAGGACTCTTGGCCCAGCAGAATGACAGAATCACAGAATCACTTACATTGGAAAAAAATCTGAAGGACATGGAGTCCAACCATTTCCTGGCATTGCCAATGCCACCAGGTGTCTTAATTCATTTCCCCTGGTGCCTCAAACCCTTTCTGCTCCATCCTACGGAAAGCAGCAGCTCCAAACCCTGATGGAGTCCATAGCACTGGGGTTGTTGCCAGTTTGATCCAGGGACTAGCCTAACACTCGCCTTACAGGCTCCATGTCCTCAGATCTGTCATCCTCAGGACACTCCTAACCAGAGCCTCTGTCAGCAGAATAACCTCTCACATGGAGCTTCCCCATGGCTGAGATCTACACAGAAACAGGGTGGACGCCAAGGTTATCCTGCTGAGGTCACTGAGAGCTTTACAGAGTAAAGGGCACTTGCAAGAGGAGTCCTGCCCTGGGGCTCTGCCTCGGTGTAAATGCTGTGTCAGGTTTGTAGCCACACACCGGAAAGTGGACTCATGCATAAAATTGCCCTTTACCTTTCCTCCCTCTGGCTCCCAGCTCATCCCAGTCTGCATAGGCGACTCTCCAGACCCCTAAAAACCTCCTCTTCTATCTTCAAACATACTGCAATACTTCTCTATGGAATTAGTGCTGGGCTGATCAAATAAATTCTTGTATATCTTCTGCACATAATTGAGGGATGGAGTGATGGAGTGCATTCTCTCACATGCACTGAGGCAAGCACAGCAGGAAAAAAAAGATCCCAGGAATGGACTGATTTTCATGAGCATTTTAGAAACCATAGGCTGTATTCTGCCCAGTGCAGAAGGGAGTAGGAAGGAGAATTGTCTCAGGGAAAATAATCCTTGAATTATTGTATGACCAACAAAATTCTGTGATATTAATGTCTCAGCACTTCTTCCTCACACAATGTGTCCCCTCAGCTGTTGACCACTGTTCCATGAAGAGCTCCAGGAGGCAGCCCCTGGGAACAGCCCACTGTCAGACCAGCCTTGTACAAACCCACACAAATCGTCCTCCACAGAGAAGTGCTGGAATCCAGCCCTTTTGTGTTTTCACTCACAGGGCACCTTCTGCCCAAGCACAGGTCAAACTACTTTAATAAAATATCTACTGTTAGCATGTGCCTTTTGTTCCTCAGCAAAAACCAACTGGTGACATTGTATAATAGAAATATCACCCACCCTGGAAAAAAGAAATCAACCAAACAGAAAGTTTCTAGATTGCAGCAACCTGCACCTACTGCACAGCCCAAGTCTTTGCCAGCATCACACTGTTATGTGGCCTAACTAGAACCTGTGCATGCCAGCAACAAATCTGTTATTCAAAGCTGGAAGTCAGAACCCCCAAAATCAGCCAGGGCTCACTGCTTAGTTCCTTGAGACCCTACAGAACAAGGTCTCAGTTTCAAGGTTCAGTACAAAACATCACACATCCACAAGGGATGAGGAGTGGACACTGCCAGCTCTCTAACTAGGATGTATCCAAACCCTACAGACCAACAGAGCCAACTCCCATGGCAGACTGGTCCGAGTGTGCCCTGACAGCCCAGTGTGGCATCAAGCAGCACTGCAAATGAGACTGGATTTAACCTCAGCCTTTCTTTGCTGGCCCAAGGATCTGAAGAGCATAAGCATCTCTATCAGGAATGGCACCCCACAAGTGGCCAAGCAGGTAGGCCACCTTTCTGGGAGAGCCCCACAGCAGAAGGAATCCCAAAAGCTGGGCTAAATCTAAGCCCTGAGGAGCAGCCACCAGGATCAGCTGTGCTGCAATACAAACCTGTATTTACCAAGCATTGCTCAGTAAAATATATCCCTTATATTTTGCCCTCTGCAATTCTAGGAATTACCTTTAAAAATTAGCACATACACTCCAGGAAATAAGCCATTGCAAACCCTTACAAACTGACTTGCCCTAATCCTGTCGTTCCATTTCTCCCTCCAACAGGAACACTACTGCAAGTACATACCACTGCTGTAACATTGTCTGTGCAGGACCCACGACTTACCAAACTCCTGTAACACTGGCCTGCTACAAACTCACACCTGCAACCAATGATCCCTCTGGAATTTCTGATTTTGCCACTTGTCCTCCAAAAGCCACGACACTGAGCAACACCACTCCTTTGTGTTTCATATTTCATCTCTCTCCTCTTCATTATACTGAGGATCTGCATGCCCTGCGTGTCACATCCATAGCTACACTGGCAGGAGCAGGCTGGAGTGCACGTGTGTGACTAAATGACAGATAAATGCAAATAAACTAAATACCAGCAAAGCCCCAGACATCATTAACTTTGTACAGCAACAACTACCTGTACTTGTGTATTTATACATCCATGTATGTATTTATACACATTAATACAAATCTGACTACTGTGTGTATTTGATTTGCTTTAATTGTGACACCCATTTATATAACTTACTTTTAAATCTGAGGTAACTTATCACTGTAATTTGCATAAGCATGCTCAAATCTTGCTAAAAATACTGATCAATGGTTGGTTGTCCATTTCAGTCACAAGACCATTTTCATGTATTCTTTATAGATACATATAAATATATAAACACATGGCAATCCTGATAGTACCTTGATGTTACCTTTTAATGCTCTGTTTTGCATGGCAAACACTCTGAACCAACTGCAACACTCACAGGGGAAGCTCCAAAATGAGCCAACAGTACAAGGAGGGAGAAGGAACAGAAATTATTTTCACTGTCATATTTACAAAGGACTTACTATAGTAAACCAAACAACTACACAATTAAAGAATGATATATTATTAACTGAACCTTCAAACCATTCTTGACTGTTCCTGCTGTTGAGATGCATAACCTGCTCTTGTACCTTAATTTAATTTCAGCACTTCAAATACATTTTCAAAGGATTAACATCAAATTTCAAATGACCCAATTATAGCTTTATTGCATTTTATTCCTATTTCAAGATGCAAACTGGCTTTATACGTCTCCATGTACATCCATGTTGTGCTCTGTGTGTTCTTCCCACGCCATCCTCCAGCCGGCTCACCTCCACCATCACTAATCCAGGTGACAGCAAAGGGTCTCCTGCCTGTGGCGTGCTCAGCACCGCCCCACTGTGAAGACAGCCATGGTAGAGATGGTCCATCATGTGTTGATAGAGCACATGGCATGTGTGTGTGAGAATGATGGATAACATCCATCATAACATGACAGAGAGAAACAAAGAGAACCTGCGTGTTCAGAAAGAAAACCATGGTAGCAACCGCCATAAATCACGAGTGTCCTTGGATCAGGCATTCAGACTGGGCACTGGGCTGGTATGAAGTGGTGTCCTTCATGTCCATGGACTTGTAAGGATTTGCTCCACCTGGTAACTGACAGGGAAACCGCAACATATTTCTTAATCATCCATTATTTTGAATTGTAGAGGATCAGTAACAGCTCAAAATAAAATACCCAGTGACACCCAGTTCCACTAGCAGTAAGTCAGCCGTGGAGATTGCTCCTTGTAGCACTGACGTAAAGTGCTCTTTCCTTCAGCTGATTCAGACATCTGCACATCCATGCATGCTGGCAGGAAGCAGAACAAGGTGAGGCTTAAGGTCCCTCCCAACACAAATGATTCTGGGATTCTATGGGAAGTCATAAATTTCCTCTTTTTCTCCAGATACTTTTCCTGCCTTTTTACAAATACAACATGAAGTGGTAATATTCTTTCACTGCTTGTGATTTATCAACACAAAATTAAAGCTCTGCCTTGCTCTTCTCAAAGGGAAAACCTTACCTGACAGAGCCCTTCCAGTCCATGCAGGATGTGCTCGTCAAGACACTCCTTTAAAAGTGCTCCACAAGTCATCCTTCCTTAAAAAATTATTGTGACATTTTCTTTGACATTTCTGTCCCGCAGAAGCCCTGTGGCATAAGCAGGACCTGGAATGCCAGCAGGCCAGCGCCACTGAGCCTCCCCATCAGCATAGTTTGCAGTTAAAGCAATCAGCTCTGCTCAGAGAGGGATTTCAGAGTTCCACGAATGCAAAGAAACACAAAATTCAGAAGGAACAATGAAAAAGCAGCAGCAGCAGGTTGAGGCTGTGACTGCAGGCAGCCAGATGGGCACTGCTCCCACTCATTGTAAGATTCCAGGTAAGTGCTCTTCAGAAACACCTCCTTAACATACATTTTCCTTCCTCCAATCATTTGCCAACTCTCACACCATAAAAAAGCAGAAATAATTATTCTGAAGAACATTTGTGATTTGTATCTAGAAAACTTCCTTGGACCAAAGCATAAGACAACAGTTTTGCTTGTTCTAAATAAAAAGTCCCAAGCAACCAAAAATACCCTAACTAAACAACAAAACCTACCCACCCTCCCTGCAGAAATCCTCCTGGGAAAAAGCTTAGGTCTGAGAACTTAAAAACATTAAGGTTTGGCTCATCATTGAACACTACAGGCAACAGCAGTTCTGACTTCAAGTGACATGTTGAATAGATCATTTCCTACAGCCCCTTGCTTTGGAAGCATGAGGGAACAACCCCAACTCCAGCTCATCCCAGCCCCTTGGGTATTTTTCAAGTAGAGCTGTAACTGAATTCCAACAACTACTTCAGTTCAGCATTTTTTACATGGAAAAAATTAGCAGTATGGTAAAAAAGGACATAATTGTACATGGGACTTAGGCAGCAGCCAACACGAGTTCAGGGCAGCCCCAGATGGTAACTGGGAGCAGAACAATCTGCCCAGTACCACTCTCGGTGCAGGACTGCTCTTCAGACCATCTCCTCCCTGCTGGTGTCACTCACAGCATCCACTTCCTTACCTGCTCCCCTCTCCATGCAATCTGCAAATGTCACAAGTGAATCTGAAACGTGAACTCCCACTTTTCAGTAACACTCACAGCATCCCACAGGGGCAGTGGGCTGTGTTCTGCCTGAAAAGCAAAGGAATGTCACCACATTCCCCCTGAACTGCTCATGGGGAGCAGTGAACCTGCAGGAGTAGCACACAGCTGATCACACCCAAACATTGGAGGTACCTGAGATATTAAGGTGTTCCTCCACAGGGCCAAGCAGGAATCACCACTGTATAGCCAACTTCAGCACTCTACCTTTTACAGGAGGTGTTTGGGCAAAATTATCCTGTTCTCTGGTCAGTCTGGTGCAATGTCAAAAAGAAAGTAAAACTTGATAAAACTGGAAAATGCTGCGGGCACTGACAGTGCTGCGGGAGAATGGTCCTGTGAAGCCTGGCAGGGCCCAGGGAGCAAGACTGGGGTGTCTCTGAAATCATTTGCTCAGTTCCTAACAGTTCTGTGCAACTCTGCGTGCAAAGAATGAAGGAAAATAATGTGTCCAAGTCCTTGTGAGCCTTCTCCATCATTCCGAGCGAAGTGTCCTGACACACTGTGCCTCTGCCTTGCACTGTCTCCTCCAGTCTGTGATTTACAAGCAGCATCAGGAATACTAACAGTTTTCCACCTACAGCTGCATTTCACCCTGGTATTGCTCATAGTCCCCTGCAGTTTTACTCCCACATGTTTCAGCAATCCTTGACTTCTAAGGACTTTGCTGCATCCATGGACACACACCCATTCCTTCCGCAGCACCTGGAGCTGGGGTTGTGGGGTGCAGCGGTGCCAGCTGAGCAGAGGGGTGAGCAGCTGTGCTGGTGAAGCGGGAAGCAAGGGCTCAGGGAACGATGTGCTGCTGCCTGGGGTGAGTGTGAAGCCTGTTCCCCTGAGTGCTGCAACGACAGCACTGTGGGCAGGCATCCCTCAGGCAGCAGCTGGTGTGCGGCCACCACAGCGCCTTGTGATTCCACCGGGCTGAACTTTGTCACGGTCCCATGTAATAGTCTAAAAATTTATTTTGAGGGACTGTTACATGTTTCTGTATGCTTTCCTTGGTCCTTCAGCACTTCAACTTATCAATGCTAGTTCAGCAGACTGGAGAGGTTTTTCTTGCTCCAACTCTGAACAAGGCTGAGGCTTTCTGCTATTATTCATGAGTCAATTCCAAAGGTAGAAACCCAATTTCAAAAGAGACTGCTTAAAAAGTAGCTAGTACAGCCATATCTGGCTCCTTTACCAGTGTAATGCAGATAACCAACATTTGTCTGATAAGTTACTGCAAATATAAACAAAGAAAAAGGGAAATCTGAATGTGGAGTAGAAGAGATGGGAAAAACATTCACCTCAACATGGTCAAAAGTTAAAAGGTCTCAGTATAGAACTAGAAAACGAAGAGTATTTCTCAGACTGTAGAAGAAATGTTCTACTACTTTAGCCAGACCCAGACGAACAATTTTATCACTTCACAATTAAAGAAGATGACTTGAGCAGAAGGACATCAAAACATTGATAGAAACACCTCAGTGAGAAAGAAGTTCTTCACTAATGCAATAATACAGCACTTGAAAACTGAAAATAAGCAAACTTGGATTGGAAATACACATGATTTTTTCCAATAATGAACTAATAAATATTGGAACAAGTCATTAGTGGATATGTTGACTTTCCCTCAAGAACAGCTGTGCTTTCATTTGGCCAATGTGTTTGTCCTGATGCAAAAGAGTTGGTGGATGAGTTCTAGATACTGCCAAGAACCACTTTGGCAGTAAAAGCTGTGAATTCATAGGATCTTCTCAGAACACATCTGAGTGTTTTAAGAACTCCTCAGCTATCTCAACAAGAGCAAATCCACTCCTTTTAGAACAAGCCCCATGTTCACCTGTAAGGAAATGGCATCCTCACCTTTTCCAACCCTCTTTAACATGCTCTACCCACCTTTTCATCTTTCAGTGAAAGTTTCACTGAAAGGCAAAGCCAGAGCAGGAATTAGTCAAGTCTTTGGAATGATGAATCCCGTATCAGCAACCAGCTACAGAGTAGCACCTTCAGTGTTCCATACAAAGGACCAGGGATGAGAGAGAAGAGGCTGTCCAGAAGCGGCCCCTGAACTCCCAGCTTTGGATGCCTGAGCTCTCTGGGGGTCTTGTGGCTTCTGATAGCACCTCTGTGACTCTGATTTCTGAAGTGATTCATGGAACAAAAGACTTAGCAGCCCCACGCTTACCATTCTTTGCTCAATGACTCCTCATTCAGGTATCCAAGAGGACTGCTTAGTGACAGTTTTTTAAATTATTATTTTCTTTTTTTTTTCTTTAATTCCCTGGGAAACATTTCTGGGATGTGAAGGAGCTCATAGGCTGTTCATATGCTATCCCCACGGCCTGTAAGGAGCTAGGAGTTCCTGTAGTCCTCCTCTTGGCCAATAAACTGCTCATTTTGGCTAAATAAATTAAGAGTACGCTAGATACTCTCCACCTTCCCTAGTAACTGCTGCAATCTATTTAAGGGTATTTAGTGATCATGAATGGAGAGCAAATCCCTAGTCGATAGTATGGTGATCCAGGAGACACTGTCCCTGTTAACACATAAACCCAGCAGCCACAGCACTGCGTCTTTTTGCTTCCCCCACCTGCCCCAGCCCAGAGCTTTGCTGAGATGCTCAATAAAGGTATTAAATCTCACTTACAACCTGGCTGTGGGGACTGTGCTCCTGCACAATGATCCTTGGCTGTTCTGTGTGCTGCTGACACAAGGGACATGGGACATATTGCACAGGAACAGCATTCCAGCCAATTTTCATGTTTCCATTCCCTTCCATTGAGATACTAACAGCAAAAATGGAGGTTTAATAAAAAATCACAGCTACTGATACCTAGCAGAAATATTTCACTTTTTTCCACTTGTTACATCCTTCCAGTCTGCCAGATGAGGCAAAATGCTGTTTCTGAGAGTACATGTATTGTGTATTTTTCTAAAAGAGGAAAATACAATGAAATCCATGAGCAATTCCGTAAAAACAATAAGGCAGCTCTCACATAGTTCCAGATTACTGGGTTGACAATTACAAACAGGAAATTTAAAAATATCTTTGTTTCTGCAGTTCTGGTTTATTTTTTCCTGTCAAAATATACAATTGCTTAACTTTCTGCTTGTCTTGACTACTTGCTAAAATGAATGGATGAAGCACTAAAAATTGCTGAATGTCCCAGGAGAAGTCTATCCTGGTTATCTGGGAAGCTAAGCACAATTACACCCAGGGAAACTCAGCATCCTCACTCCTGCTCTGCCTGTAAGCGCAGGACTAAGCCCTGGCCTCACCTGGAGAGGCAGCAGCCGTCAGTTTTTGGGGACGTGCCTGAGAGGAAAAGAAGGAACTCCTCCATGGGCTGGGAGCCCTGCACATGTTGTCAGCCTCTTCCAAATGCCCAGGAGAGTCCAACAAGGAGGGATTTGCACTCTCCAAGACCGGGAGAAAATATTCATCCCTGGGTGTCCAGGGCTGTGGTTCCAGTGCTGAAGAGCACCAAGCACCAGAACAAAGCAGGAGTTCATGGAATCATGGAATTGTCAGGATTGGAAAAGACCCTAAAATCATCAGATCCAGCCATCCCCCCAGCATGTGTACCACTAACCACATTCCCAGTCTACACCTCTCTTAAATCCATCCAGGGATGGTGACTCCACCACTGCCCTGGACAGTCTGTGCCAGGGATGACAACCCCTTTGATGCAGAATTTTTCCCCGATATCCAATTTGAAGCTTTCCCTGGCACAACTTGAAGCCATTTGCCTAAAGATGTTGCAGCCTGATCACACCACACTGCTGCCTCCAGAACACCCCTGTCCCACAGACAGTGCCCTTTGTGGGGAGCAAAGATGCTCAGCCATCACAGGGTGGGAGACCAACACCCCAGGAAAAATCTACACGAGAGATCTGGTGAGATTTGCCAAACACATTGTTATTGCCATTATATTGTATACCAGAGGTACTTGGATGCAATAGCCAAGTAACATGAAAAAATAGCCATGCATAAAGTCATGAAACAGACCGTGAACAGGTTCTATTTTTTTTTCAGACAAAATTCTGTAAAGGAATTACTATTGGTATCAGTCAGCCAGTGTAAGATTTGATAATGTACACCCATCTTACAGAGTTATCAGTCACTGATAAGATGCATGATATGGTCACTATGAAAAACCCACATGATTCCAGAGCATCAGCTCTCCTGTAGCACAAACAAACCTCCAGCACTGCTTCAAGGTACCTTTATAAGACACTCTTAATGCCACAAACCATGTTTGAATAAAATATTTTGAGAACTGTAGACATACAGGCTGCCATACAAGAAAGGGCTATCTGGGCATGGAGAACACACTCATTTTTCAGTGTAAATATACTACACTGCTACTACAAAATTTATATTGGTCAGAAAGAAGAAAATACATTGAGGTAATATTAAAGATGGTGGCCTCTTAGTTTTGGAAAGCCTTAGAGTGACTGTATAACACTTTTTCTCTTCACTGGTATCTCCCCATATGTAGTTACATTCCTTTGATAATTTTTGTCAAGACATATTTCCCATTTCCTTTATTATGGAGATATTCAGCACTAAGGAGAAAGTTCACCTTTGCTTGCAGAACTCATTTCTTTGTTGTGACATGGCTGGTAAGGCTGCCATCCCACTAGTGCTGAGCTCAGTAGATACCTAGGTGCCCACAGGGCTGCTCACAAAACAGTGCAGCTGAAGGCTTGGAGAGTACTCATTAAACCACAGTATTTTTGTCTTTTTTAAATTAAACATTAATTGTGTTTAATATTTCTAAGATACTTTCAGAGGTAAAATCTGGTAAAATCTTCTAGAATTAGAAGAATCTTTATATACAAAAATCTTCTGTGATCTATACTGGTTCTCAGGTACCAGGAGGTTCATGTAGGCCATGAACCTACACTACTCTTCGTAGTGTGGAATTAAATGAAATTCTTGTCCACTCTTGGTATTACTTAGACTTGGATTTTTGAAAGCATTCTAGTTCAAGCATTAGCATGGCTCATTCATGATACCTGTTGTGGGCAGGCTTCTAGAAAAACTGAGCCTGTCATGTCAACTAACTCTGCAGGAAAAATTGAAATAACCTGAGATTTTTAGTTATTTGAAAAACTTACACTGGTTCTATCTGAACTCAGCACATGAAAGGAAATCATTCTGGTCACAGCACGATTAAATTCAGAGATTCCCTCTGCTGTGATAAAACCAAAGCAAACAGCACTCTAGTTTTAGGATTATTCCTCATCTTCAAATTTTACCCAAATTTCTAAATTTGTCCATAGCTAGTGATAGGCCTGGATAAAAGAGTAGAACTAGATGCTGCTGTGTAAAATCATACCTATTTTTGAAAGGGAAAATGCTGAATGCTCTGTTATGAGCATAAAATCTGCCCACACACAGGGTTTAGTTTTGCAGTGTAGCAGAGAAGTGCTTTTCTTAACCCAGCCGTGTTTACTCCGTGCGCCAGGGCATCCTGAGTAACTCCCATAATCACTTTAGGCTGCTCTGATAACTGCACGAGCTGCTTTTAGGTAACTAAAGCTTTTACTAAGTTATTGACCACTGCTAGGCCTGGAGTAAGAACGTTAAGAAGGTTCAAAGTTTAAACATACATGAAGTAATAAAATCAGCACTTGTTATTTCATTTAGTGAGCACAATCCCTACAGCACCGGGTATGGGTTATAAGAACAGGTAACAAAATACTGCAGAGAAAATGAATAATTTACCTTCCCCCACCTACAGCTGTAACAAGTAACCCCATACAGATTTCTAGTTCAACAAACTGGTACAAAAAGACTTGTCTTGAACAAGGTTCTGTAATGTTTCCATTGTAGATGAGACAGTCAGAGACCTGTCATCATGTACGAATTTTCCGAGCCCCCAGCAACTTGCCAGCAAGCTGCTCCCAGGAAGGGAGAATGGAGGGTGTCCCTGCAGGGCAGCACAGTGTCACTGGGCACAGAGAGCCAGCAGCATCACCTGCAAGCTGAGAAGAAGGCAGAGCTCCTCACACCACACAGCTGAACACCCTTGTGCCACATCACCTGTGCCCGAGCAGCATGTGGCTGGCCCAGGGACCCTGGCCCACGGCCTGTGGCACAGCCGGCACCAATCCTCCCATCTAGCCAGGCCTGCCCTTGAGGCAGCAGAGTGACCCGTAGCATCTGTTGAGTCCCAGTTTCTTCGCACATCAAGACCACTCCCTCTTCTTCCTCCTTTCCTGGTCTTCTTCAAAGAGCCAGTTCCCACGCCAACCAGTCCCCTGCCGGCCCTGCTGCCTACAGACCAGGCAGAACAACACCAGGACTCCTCCTTAGGATGGGACCCAAGGGGAGAGGAGCCAGCACAGGCAATGGAGGGGACAGGAAACCACAGAGCACCAGGCTGGCTGCAGAGAAGAGCACCGAGGTGTGTGGGACTTCATCAGCCCAAAGAGCCACACCAGAGAACAGATGACATGGAGAGGACACAAACAGTCCCGTGCTCACTTTGCCACTAGTGTCCTTTGCCTCTAAGATCATCTCTGTTCTTTCCAGACAGCTGGAAGCTGCTTGTCTGGAGCAGCTCAGGCAAATAGAGAGAACAAGAATCATCAAACCTCAGTCTCATAAGTAGTCACGGGGTTCTATGAACACACCAACAGCTCCATGGCTCAGCACACTTCAGCAGTGTCCAAGGGTCCCCAGTGCATTTGCCCCAGAAGTATAGAGGGCTCCATTACCCTGTGTGTAACTTCTAAACTACATTGCATAAGCTTACACACTTTGATACTTTGAAAGTATCGATTTGCCATCAGAACTGCTGAAGTTGCCACAGAGATGTTGCCCAGCCTTAGATGAAAAGGAGACTGAGACTGCTGCAGGAATAAACCCATTAAAAAGATTTCTTTTAGATATTTGGGAACCCCTGTCAGAAGGGAAACATGAAAACACCTGATCTGCTTCTACAAAACCAAACCAGAAATGACACCTTTTTTTTCTGAATTGCACACCATACATCATGTTAAAAAGAAACAGAAGTATGATTGAAACAACAGGCAATCCCCCTGAGCACTGCACAGTTTGGCACACTGGCTCATGTTTGGTTGCTGAACCTATGTAACATTGTATTTTTTTGTTGCAGTATGATATAACATTGAATATTTTTGTTGCAGTTTTGTATAAACATTAACATCATTGCTTTGAGTCTCCAGGACAGACACAATTTCATACAACTAAATCCTGATAATTTTTTCTATTTATTTACTTATATATTAGCAAGAAAAGCAAAGTGTCATAGATAAGCAGTTTGCTCCTAATACTCCATTAACTTCTCTGATACAATTATCTCAGGCTTTGACACTGTGAGAAGTGTCTATCCTCAGTTTTCTTTCTCTAAAACGGGATGAAACAGAATTCATCCTCAGTTTTCTTTCTCTAAAATCAAACTCTGGCACTACTATAAACTAAGGAAAAAGGGTATAAACTCCTCCCCCCAGCAGTGCTACAAATCAATTCTGTCCCTTACGCCAAAAATTAAACACCTTTCCTCCTACTATTGACCCTGAGGCGCCCATATGATCATTTACTAGATCAGCTACAAGGAATCTCTCTTGGTCAGTTTCAATGGAAAGTCACTACCCTCTGCAAGCAGCTTACCTCCTTTTGCTGTTTACTCTTCAGCAATTCACACTGTTATTACTTTGCCTGAAAACCTTAATTTTTTCGTGTCCTTAAACTGTCTAAGTTTCAAATGCAATGCCTGAGGCTTCTCTCCAGCCTCACCTCACCATCTGTGCCCGATTCCTCAGTGGCACGGGCCAGCGCGATTGCTGCGAGCCTCCTGTCCCGGACTATACATGCGGGGCACCCTTCTGCCAGCACTAGCACTAGGACTGTCTGTTTCTGTATTTCCCTTCCTGTTGCTATGTAGCTTCTGAAATAAACGGCAGAACATCATTCCTAATGCCACGGCAGAGTCTTGAATAGTTTATTCCGTGCACAGAAGATCCGCGGATGCCCCAGTGCCCGCTCGAGCATCCGTGAGCCGCACCATGCAGAGCCTCTCGCCTCGGCCTCCTCTGACAGCTGTTTGGAGACTCTGCTGGGCGCTGGTCGCGATGAAAGAGCGGCAGCCTAACCTGACGGGACCCTCTCGTAAAAAGTGCTCATCTAGGTGATTTACCTGATTTTAATTGCACTTTTTACACTTCAGTCACTCCAGGGGAATTGCTGCGATGCTGCTGACACTCCTCCGTCACATCCGAAGGGAGCGAAGGATCCTGTCGGGGGGCTGTCCCCGCGTGTACCCCCTTCCGCCCAGTGACCCCCTTCGCCTGCACGGCTGCCCGGGTGGCGCGGTGGCTCCTGAGGCTCTCGGAGCCCAGTCGCCGCCCTCGCCCCCATCACACCAGGCGCCGCCGAAGTTCCGTCGCCCGCCCCAACTCCGCCGCGGCCGCCCATTGTCTGCGCGCTGGGAGGCACTTCGGGGAGAAAAGAGCCGAAAAGCCGAGTCCTTCGCCCCGCCCGGCCTGCCCCGCCGCTGCCCTGCACGCGGCCCCGCCACGGCAGGACCCGGCTTCGAGAGGGGCCGGGGGCGCGCAGGGGTCCCCGGGGGCGGGGGCGCTGCCCGGCGGGGCCGCGGGGCGGGCGCTGCGCCAGCGAGGGCTCGCCCGCCCGCTCCCACCGCGCCTCCCGGCCCGGCGCTCCCCGCAGCCCCCGGCCCTCCCCGGCCATGGCCGCGCTGCCACCGGGGAACACCCCGCGGGCCCGCTCTGCCGCCGCGGGAAGCCGCGGCTAAGGTGCCCGAGCCCTGCCCGAACGCGAGGCCGAGGCGCGGGGCCCGAGCCCGCTGACAGCGCAGCCGAGCCCCGCAGCCGCCGCCGCGACACCTCGCTCCCCGCCCCGGGCCCGGCTCCGGGAGGGACGCGGCGCGGAGCCGCAGACGGGCGGCGCAGGGCGGCCCCATCCCTCCCCGGGCGCGCACAATGGCCCCCGCCACCCCGGGGCTCCGGTGTCACTGCGGGGGGAGCAGCTTTGTGTCGGGAATCCGGCACCAAACCCACAAAACACACAAAACCAGCGCGCGGGGAGCGCGGGAGCGGCGCCGGGCAGCGCGGCTCCTCCTTTCCCGCTCCGGGAAGGCCTGCGGGAGGGAGCGCGGCGGCGGGAGCACCGGGGGCGGCGGGGCCGGGGCTGGGGCCGGGGTGCCGGGCGCGGTGCGTTACCTGCCGTGGAACCAGTCCTTGCAGGCGTCGCATTCGATCATGAAGCGGGTCACGTCGTAGGGCAGCCGGCAGATGCAATAGACGGGCACCGTCGCCATGTTCGCGCCGACCGCGCCGATCCGCTCCGCTCGCGGCCGCCCGCCCGCCCGCCCGGCCGAGCGGAGCGGAGCGCGGCGGGGCCGAGGCGCCGAGGGGGGCGGCACGGGGGAGGAAGGGGAGAGCGGAAAAACAGAAATAATACAAAATAATAAAAATCGCTACAAAACCGCGATAGTGGATTTAGGGCTCCAGAGGGGCGGGCGAGCGGTGCCGGAGGACGGGGAAGGGCTGCCCGGAGCCGGGGGCCATGGCCAGGTCCCGCCGCCCGCCGGCGCCGCGGGCCGGGGCTCTCTGTTGTTGTTGTTGTTGTTGTCCCTCCAGGATGGTGATTCCCGGTGCTCGGCGATCGCGGCGGTGCCCCCTGGTGACAGCCCGGCGCGGCCTCCCCGGCGGGCCCGGCCTTGCGTCAGCCCGCAGGGAGCGGGGCCGGGCCGTGCGGAGCGGAGCGCGGCCGAGTGGGGCTCCCCGCTCGGGGCCGGGGCGCGGCGGGGGTTTAGCGGAAAACGCGTGTTTTTGTTAACCCCCGCCTGCCGGGAGGGAGCTGCCCCCAGCCCGAGCGCCCCCGCCCGCTCCGCCGGGGGGGCCTGGGAGGCGGTGCGGGGGCACCGGGAGCGGGGAGCGGCCGGGGGCTGTGGGAACGGGGGGACCCCGCTCGGGGCGCCCGGAGGTGTCTGGGGCAGCGGGCAGAGCCCGGGAGAGGAGCGGGTGGCCGCGGAAGCGGGGGGCTCCGGGCCTTCCCATGGGCGAGGAAGCGCGGAGAAGTGGCCGCAAGAGCGGTGCGACCCACGGGAACAACGCCTGGCTGGCTGTGCGGGCGGGGGCGACCAGATACACACCATGGCTAGTCCACATCTAAAGAACCCAAAAGAACGAGCTTCTTTCTATTCAGTAACATGATCTTAGTGGGTGTTTAACCACAGGAAGGGGCTTACTGGGCAGTAAACGGTAAAGTGGAACGAGACGGTCTTAAAGGTCTCCAGCTCAAAGCACCCTGTGATTCTCCATTTGTATAATTTCTGCTTATAAAGTCACCAGCTCTGCTCACAGCAGCCCTTTCCCTGCTGTGACACCAAGGGAATGGTAATGAACACTTTGTGCCCACCAAGAATCAGATCACAGCAGCATATGGGCTGTGGGGGGACACTGAGACCATGAACCCCAATACTGCACAGCCTCACTGACCTCCTCCCACACAGAGGCCAAAGAGGAACCATAGAGTGTGAGCCGGGGCTGAGGATGCAGAATCTTGCTGCCCTGCCATGCCAAGGCTCTGACAGGAGTTAACCAAACAGGCTGGGGGCTTTCGGAATTACCTCTATTCCCAGAGTTCAAAGGCCAGTGTCAATTTTCCCCTGAGGAGTGAGAGCTCCCAGGACCTCCCAACTAAGGTGGGATTTTAACTCTTCTACAACGGATTCAGCATTTTGAATCCATTACATTTGGTGGTGTGACAGGGAACTTGAGCAAAAAACTAAAACTGACATTTCTTAGACTTTCTTCATCTGTCTGCAAAAATCCTCAGATGTGGAGGAAAAGAGTGATTCATGAAGCCAAAAAAACTTCAGTTTCAAGATTTTTTTACAGAGAGGCAGCTGTTGTTGAATGGCTGAAGAGGTGCTGTCAGGATCATTCCCCTGGCCACTGCATGTATATGCCACAGGCAGGACTGTCAAACACAGGGTTGTGTGTGACTGACCACTTAGCCCCACCACAGGTGGCCTCTGACACAGCTGGAAGTGCAGTGCCACAGTGTGAGGCCCCAGGTGTGTGTCCTAAGCTGTCACTCAGTGCTTTTGAGAGTCTCAAATTGTACCAAGGGACCTGTTTCCTTCATCAAAATACACCATGTAAGAACCTGCCCCCTAAAACCAGCCCTCTTTAAGTTTAAATCTATTGGTCATGGCTTTAATTGTTCAGAGCTTCAGCCATAAAGTAGATCAAGTCCTGGGAGTACAGCCGAATGGGGCAGAATGGCTTGGGAGCCATCACAGAGCTTCACACACCTTTACACTGTTCCTCGATGCCAAGGACATCTCCCAGCACCACTCAGCTCAGGGTTTAAATGAGCCTCTAGAGACTGGGATGTCCTTTGGTACAGGATGGGCTTTGTGCCTCCAGACACCCTGTACACCGGCTACTGCAACCTGAAGGGCCCCCCTCCCTTCCTGAAACCAGTGTTGTCATGTTACAGAGCATGGAAGCACAGGGTGGATCCACGATCTTGGAGGCCTTTTCCAAACAAAATGACTGTTCCCTGAAGCAGTTCCTCCACACCACTTTCTGTGCCCATGTTCCCTCTCCCAATTGTTTATGGGCTTTGCTCACCCAGCCCATATCAGCTGTGAAGAATTTTTCTCATCCCCTTTCCTTAGTCCCATGAGCATCTCCAAGCAAGCAGCTTTATTTCCAAGGCACCACCCGAATTCTGGTGTTATCGTGTCCCAGCTGCTGCAGTGGGTGAGCCAACCCTCTGAATGCCCTGGGGGTTTGGTGCTCCCTACAGAGGGCTGTAGGGCCATACCTGAATTCAGCCAGGTGCTCCTATGGGCTGGAATCATGTCCAGCTCTCTGTTGTCCATTGCTGACCCTCAGGTGATGCCATACCTAGCAGCAGAGTGATGTGTGTGTAGTTTTACTCCTGTTTTTACAGTGTTGATGTTTTTATAAATACTGCCAAGTGCCATAGTCAGTTGGGCCATCTGTAATTGTGCTGGAGGATACTGGAGCTAACACTGCATGGAAACGTAGAAGCTCTGTTCTGACAGCTCAGACATCGTACTCATCATTTTTACAGGGATTAGTGAATTAATAAACTTATGGGTGAGGTTGTCCCACTGTCCTGAGCTCTTCATGAACATTTCAATCCAGAAGGTGCCTGGCTGCCCTTGGGAGGGGAGGGTGAGCAGTGGAGCTGTGCCCAGGTGCTTCAGCAAAATGCCATTTGATGACAGAGTTCACTCTTTGAAACCTTGAAATGAGTTTTAATATGTATTTTTAAACTGATTGGAAAAAAGTGGCACAGGCCCAAACAGAGTGCAGCGAGCCTCACAGTGTTGCTGTGCAGGGCCATGAGCATTCTCTAGCCCAAAACTCCAAAGAAGAGGGACACACACAAGCCCATCAGCCCTCAGGCTGTTCTCCACTTATTTTATCTCTCGCTAGGGATCAGGATACTTCCTGAGGCATCAGAACATTCATTTTTCCCAAATTCAAAGCACCCAGGAATTTCCCAGGTAAAAGAGATTTTCCAAGTGTTTAGAACCTTTTCTATTTGCTGAGAGCTGTTAAGAACCAGAAATTGGAGTAAGATAGCAGAGGAATCACTGTTAGATGAGTCCTCTGCTCCCATCTCATCCCATCCCATCCCATCCCATCCCATCCCATCCCATCCCATCCCATCCAGTCCATTCTTTCAGATCTTTCTGGAAATGGGTCAGAGGGCTTTGAGGGACATGGGTGGTTTTGATCACCTCCTACAGCCGATGCTCACTCCTCAGCCTCATTCCTGTCGTTGCACTGGACTGTGTTGCACTTATCTCCAGAGACTGGAACAAGGATGCTTGTACCAGAAAAGTGCTGCCCTCCCTCTGCATCACCCCTTCGCCAGCCACATCTTGTTCTTTTCGAATGGGGTGTTATTACCAACAATCCTTGGTTGGCTCCACAGCTAGTCCAGCTATCAGTGCTTGAGACACACAAATTATTAACCCCTTATCTTCTGGGATCCTACATTGTCCCACTTCATCCCATCTCTGTCCAATGGGTGGGACCCACCTGTACTTGGCAGATCAGTGCGACTGGGCCGGATTCACTTTTCAGGCTTTGAATGCGATCTAAAGGATCACACAGACTCTCACCAGCACCGGTACTGCCATCTGCTGTGGGGCTGGATAACTGTGGGGCTGGATAATTGCGGGGCTGGATAACGGTGCTCCTGGGCACCGGCAGCACTGAAGGCCTGCCACGGCGTCATCCTCACCTCGTCCCAGCGCAGGAGCGATGGCTGCACGTCCCATGCCCCATTCCCCGTTCATTCCCCATTCCCCGTTCATTCCCCATTCGCCATTCCCCCTCCTGGCTGCACCATGCGCTGCGGCTCCATCCGGCGGACAGCAGAGCTGTTCGCTGAGAGCGAGAACGGCCCAGCCGCGCGTCGGGCTCCTCACACCCCCTGACACCCATCCCTCCGGCAGCCGTAGCCGGAGCGGGCACGCCCCGAGCGGCAGCGGCGCTCCACGGCCTGGGCCGCCTCCCCCGGCCAGGAAGGGGCGGAGCGGCGGTGGCGATGGCGGTGGCGATGGCAATGGCGGTGGCGAGGCCTTCCTGCCCCGGGGCCGTCCCGCTGCCCTCCCCGCTGCCCGGACACTGCCTCGCAGGCGGAAGCCGAGAACAAAAGCGGGCCGGACGCTGCCCTACGAGTCCCCCGAGCCGCAGCCTTCCCCGCTGCCGCTGCCCAGCCCTGCCCTGGCCGGGACCCGGGGAAGCCCGAGGCACGGCGCGCGCTGCCGGGGAGCGGCCCGCGCCGAGCATCCCTGCTCGTTAACACACGCGTTTAGTGAGGGAAGGGTCCCGACGCTGTTGCTGATAGCACAGAATGGACACTGTCCCACGTCCCACCCAAAGAGCGGATTCTCCCAGTTTTACTCTTGTGTTGGAGCTGGCTAATGAGATACTGGTCACACCCCGGCTTTCCTTACCGAGAGGGTGGTCAGACCCTGGATCAGGGTACTGGAGTGCAGGTCAGTGCCCCAAACTGTCCGTGTTCAAGGGGCATTAGGATAATGCCCTTATTAATGAGCTTAAATTTTTGGTCAGCCTTGAAGGGATCATGCAGTTCAACTCAATAATCCTTGTGGACCGCTTTCAACTGAAATATCCCATCCTACCCTATATTCTGTCTTCTATTCTATTCATACATTCAGATGTCAAAGATATTCTTCAGGAGCAAGCCCAGGCAGTAGCCAGTCATTCCATAGGATCACTGATTCCGGAGTCAGTATGTATGAGGACGGTGTCAGTGCTAAATGCATCTGTCCTGCAGGAAGCTGCTCGGGACAGCAAGCAGGCAGCCCTGTGCCCGTCCTGAGGGGTGCGGGGTCACAGAATGTTGCTGGGCTCTCACAGCCCACCCATTCCAGCTCATTCCCAGTGCACCCACGCCGGGGACTGGCACTGCCACATGGGACAACTCCCATGCACCCTGGGTTTGCTGATGCTGGTTTTTCCATTCCAGCTCCCAGGTTGGGCTCCAAAAGGAAACCTGCTGGGCAATGGGACACGGGGTGCCCTGCAGCTGCATGAGAACCAAGAAGCGGGTTTGCTGTCAGAGCAGACAAGTGGGGCGAGTCACACGGCATGCAGCAGGGAGGGCAGGGACGCAACCCCTCCAGCTGCTACGGGGGGATCTGACTCGGCAAGGAGAGAGGACTGATTGCTGTCCCTTGTGGAAAACATAGCTGTACTTCGAGGCAGGGCAGAGGGAGCTGGGCCCACTGCTCACAGCCTAGGGGCCGGGCTGTCACTAACACAGCTGTGGGCAACAAGCAGATAGACATAGCAGGGGAGAACGCTCCCCACTTTACACCGAGGTGTAAATCTGCAGCTCCTCGTGTTCTGTCAGCTGGATCTTGTGTAACAGACTCATTGGTTCCCAGCTCTGTAGAGGCATTGCCCACCCCTATCAACCTCTGTGAGCACCTGCTATTCTTTTTCTTTGAACAACTCCCCCGTTATTTCTGGCTTATTTGCATCTCTTCAACCATCTGACGTTTAAAGGTGACATCTAAAGGAGCTGCACACATCAGCAAAGCCAGGGCATGACTCCAACCAGGTGTGGCGTCCCCCAGCAGTAAGCGAATCACAGAATCCCAGAATGGTTTGGGTTGGAAGTAACCTTAAAACCCATTCAGTGCCATCCCCTCCATGGGCAGGGACCTTCCACTGTCTCAGGGTGCTCCAAGCCCTGTCCGACCTGGCCTTGGACACTGCCAGGGATCCAGAGGAGCCACAACCAAAGGCCATGCTTCTCTCCCCTGCCTTTTAAGAGGACACCACAGATCCTGGCAACTCAACCACTTGACTTGGGCATAGGAAAAGCTTTTATTTACATGTTAATTAAAAAAATACTTGACAAAAAAGGCATACAGTATTTTATACTAAAAGAATAAAGATTTTTATTAAGCACTGTAAGTTGCATTCAATAGCCTTCAAAGACACCACACCACAATCCATCTACAACCAGCCAAACCCAACAGTAGTTCATTCTTGCACAATCCATGAGTTGGGGCAGAACTCCCTTCAACTTACATTAAGATACCTACTTAGCTCTGGCGGGCAGGGAATGGGGAATTACACCTCATTTCTGATCACTAATGTGTGATGAAGAGCATCAGGAGAATTATATGAAAACGAATATAAAGAAATGATTCTGATTTTGAAGTACATTAAGTTTGGAAACACTAACAAAAACATCAAAATGATACAGGTATATTTGCTTATACTAAATTCTTGATGGGAAAGTTCTCAAGAACAAGCCATTTGTTTCCTGCTACAGAAGGGGGGTACTTTTTTTTTGAAGATCAAAGCGTTTTTTTTTTTATTTTTCACAGAATTTCATATTTGCTAATATGAAGGCATAAAACAGCAACAGAGAACAATAATGCATACAGCAATGAGTACACCAGGGTAACGTTGATATTCAAAACGGCTAGATAATTTTTTTAAAAGTTTTAGAATAAATGCAACAGAGGTCAATAATCACAAAATTTTAAGGTTAGAGCAAGATCAGTCAATGACTAAACATAGTTAACATCTTTTATAGGACTATTACTGATTATTAGCTTTTTTTGTTTTGCAAATGGGCACAGTACTTGTAAGAATGGAAGAAAGAGGACAATAACATGCATAATATTAACTACACACTTTAAAAATCATGAACCATGCAGAAGTTTAGCTCAAATAGTAGTACTAATGGTCTACGTCTGATTCAAAACCACATAGTTCATTGATCACAGATGCATGGTATTAGTCACAAAAAGTTTCCTAACACATTGTGTTTGTTTTGAAAGGTCATTTGTATCTTCTATGATTTCAAGTTTATCTCCATTTAACTCGCTCATAACATATGTATGATGTCTATTGAACTCAGCAGAACTGCAGTGTTACTGAGAATTGGTAGTTTCGAGTTTGCACATTTTTAACACAAAAGAACCACGGCAACGGTGATGAGATTTCAGAAAGAAAAAACTGTGGTTGTGCCTTTTTCCCCCCATAATCATGAAATCAAAGCCTTAAAGAAAGCTTTATTGTGACACAGTAATGCAAAATCAAATATAATGGCATACATATGGTGCCAAGTACTACAAATTATAGTTTTAAGCTATATATACTTAAAGACTGCCAAAATTTGTTTTCTTTATATTTCAAAAAAACAAAACTACAAGCTTTTGTCATAACCAGTTTAAACTTTATGTATACTTCATTTTAAGTGCGGGAGTCAAATGCTCTTCATTCTTTTTTTTTGGTTTTTTTTTTTTGTTTTATTGTAGCATTTTGACTACAACTGGTTAAAACTAAAAAAATGTGTTGTTTAAATCTCTGACATCAAAGAGGGATCCGAATTTCCAAAGTCCTCATTTTTCTCTTACGGAAAGGAAAAAATGTACGTAACTGTAGGCTCTCTTTCTTTCCAGATATTCCTAATCCTGACCCTTCCCAACATCCTTCACCCTCTATAAAAAATAAGTTTACTCTTCTTTTTTTAAGACAGTGGCCTCAAGAGCATCGTCTTTATGGCAAACACTGTCTGTATTTAGTGCATTTAAGTGAGGATTTGTATTGCACATTTTAGAGTCATTACTCAAGGCACTTTCAGACTGATTGGAAGCCCTGATGTCTCCTGTATTCCCATTCATCTGGGAAGCTGGTTTTTCCTCAGTCACAACTCCATTTTCAGCCAGGGATCCATCTGAAGACACAAGTGAGGATTTAGATTCCTCGGATTTTGACTTAAGTTCTTTGGCTACTTCTTCTGCTGAAGCAGCGTAAGGAGGTTTGCCCTAGTTGTTAAAAAAAGAAGAGAATTACTGAAGAACCAGTGCTAAAAATGTATATAAATGTACAGTCTGATATAAGGAAACTACAACAGGCAGCATGCAGGGCACAGGGTTGTGAGTGAACACCAAATATTAGGCATTGCTGAAAGAAGTGGCCCACAAAATACACAGAGTGGATTTTCGGTGTTCCCTAGAGCCTTCTGATGCCCTTGGGGCAATGCTTTAGTTTTAACTTCGCTTTTGCCCTCCTTTCACAACATCAGAGCTACAAAAATGTCTGAAACACCGAAAGTGAGAATCGGTGTACAGCTGCACTTTGCTCCTTGGTTCATATGTGCTGTGATTCAGTAGCAGGATTCTGTGTTACTCAAATAAAACACGACTGTTTCCAGCCAGTATTTGGAGCACTGCAGAGGCACCATGCACTGTTCCCTGCACCAAGCTATATGCTTCCAAGATTGGAAAAGACTTTCATAAAAAAGCATATAGTAAAATTGTACAAGACTGAGTATAGCCATAAAAACCAGACTGATGCAGCATACAATTAGTTTTTAAGTATTTATAATTAATCTTAGTGTTCCAGAAACATAATAGGCTTTAAACCAACCAAACTAAGCAGGTTAGGCTGCTAAGAAGCAGCACACTGGTCTGTCACACTGTTCACAAAGTCAAGTGCTAAGAAATGGCTTAAGACAGAAGCGAACAGCTCTGCAGTATAAAAACCTCCACTGTTGCCTACTAGAACACCTGCAGTAAGCTGCTGAAGGATTTTACAGAAGGACTTTGCAGGTGGGTCAGAACTGCTGTTCTCTAGCATTCTCATTATCCAGATAATCACAATTCTCAGTGCCACTGCACAGGTATGGGACTACAAAAAGTACACTGATCACTGTCATCGTGCCTCTTTACAGACATCCTTAAGTTCGGCTTTCAAGACATGCTTTAGTTTCTTTCCAGAACAAGAGTGCAAAGTCTCATCTTGGGATAAAACAGACCAGTCTGGTGTGTTGGATAAATCCAAAATGCTCATTTTGGTCAGATTCCCAAGCTGAGGGGAGGAAGTGCCTCAGGCTGAGCCTGGCCCTGCACAGGCACTGCCTCAGTGAGGCAGAGGGGCCACTGGCACCTCCCAGCCCCATTGTGTGGGAACTTTTCCAAGTACTCCCTGCCATGTGCATTTTAAATAATCCTTTTTCTCTTCCTGTACAAGGAACATCCTATATGGCCTTGATGACCACAAAATGAAATCAGCTCAGGTCCATAGAAAATGCCATTTATCTTCTCCAGACACAATTTTACACATAGGTCCTTGTGATCACGAGTATTTACCATCCAAATTACATATCATTAATAAAAATGCAAATACCCAAACTTGATGACACTTGGCAAGGCACCTGCAGCTACTACCTGAACTACACTCCCATATGTACACCTGCAGTAAGCCTGGAGTATTTGGGAGTTCGTTTTCAGGACTTCCTTTATTTCAAAGCTTAAGGTACTCAGAAATTAGATGCCCTATTATTAACACAGTGGTTTCCCTTCTGCTTAAAAATGTGAAGTTTCAAATCCATAGATCCACTATATGTCTACTATTTGTAGACATATATTTGTAGACATATAGTCTGCGTACACAGCAATTTAACAAGAAAGAGAAGTATTTGAATTTTTACACCTGTAAAGCAGTTGAGTTTTACTGGAAGTTAATAGTTGCTTTATTACCTACTGGAGAACATTCTTTGATGACACCTGAAAACACCCCCCCTACTCTAAGGTCTCCCTGACAAATGGCATATCCATATGACATATTTATTGTGGAAGTTTTTTCAACTATTTACTACTCATTCATCCAAACTGCATAGCAGCCAGAACCATAGAAAAGGGAGGAAAACAGGAACTCTGAAAGCAACTGGCGTGTCATACAGATCAGCAGTGTGCCTCAGCTATATTTGAAGGATCCATGGAACAGACAGAAGTCATGATCCATGGACACTCTGCAGGGTGTCACCATGAAGGAACCTGCATGCTCAGAAGAAAAGGTTGCTCTGCTATTCCCAAGAAGTTTAGAGTGACCTCTTACATCTGGAGCACGGCAGCAGCAAAGATCCTTCACTGCTACAAAACTTTCCTTCATGAGGCTGGACTGTGGTCCCAGAAAAGAAACTGGGGAAGAGTGGGGCAGAACAGAACAGCTAATTTGTTTCAGCTTTGTATTTCTCCCATTTTCTAAATTTTCTTCTACTCCCGTGGCTGGTTAGAGCTGTGTAGGCACAGGATTCATGTCAAAATACATTCTTCCAGATCTGTCTTTAGAAGCAAAGTTTGCTTTAAGTGAGCTGTGACACCAGCCTGTCCTGTCACCGCTGTGCAGCTCACAGCTTCCACAGGTCGCCAGAAACACTTGTAGCTGTTAAAGTGGTGGTGGTCTGGAGTCCACCCCAGCCCAGCCCATCACAGAGCGTGCTGCAGTCAGGCACATGGCTTCATTACCTGAATTGCTCCCTGGCTTTTATAACCTCGCCCATAGTACCTTCCACCTCTTCCAAAAGTTCTTATCACCGGAGTGGAGATAACTCCTCTAGGTCGCCTGCAGGGGTGAGGCAAGGGGAAAAAATAAAACACTGATCAGTTTTGTTTACAACTGCTTTACATTTAGTTTTGCCAGACTATTACTTCCCTAGCTTTACTGTGTAGTGCCTATCATCAACAGATCTTGAAAGAGGAAAGACACCTAATTCTGAATTGCAGGGTTCTGCTGCTTGCAATTGTATCAAACCCAAGAAACCTTTCATGTCCAGAGCAATAAAATGTCTCTTTCTAGATTTCCATTCAAAAGAAACAATAAATTATATTTTCAAGCTTTGCAGAAACATTTTCCAAGTGTAAAATTTTCCTCATGGCATTTTAAAACCAGAGCTCAAAATACTTTCACCTTACAAAAATAGCAATTTGAGCCACATAGAAAGCCATTTCCCCCATTAAGTAACAGTTCCCAATGTAAACACACAAGACAGGCTCTGATAAAAGAAAGTGAGGCAGAATTAAAAAGTCATGTAGGCACAAAATTTTCTAAGAAACTGAGGGAATAAAGGAGTTTCACCTTTATCTGGCATGTGGCAGTTGGTAAGTTGGGATGTTTTCCAATGGAGACTCCCAACTTAGACACATTAGGTTTTTGGTGTGATTCAGTACAGATTACATTAGATGAAACCAAACTCTCTCACCTTGGTCTCAAAGTTGTGCCAGGGGAGGTGGCTTAGATTAAATATATTTGGAAAAATTTGTTCACAGAAAGGCCTGGTCAAGCCCTGGTACAGGCTGCCCAGGGCAATGATGGGATTTAGAAGCAACAGCAGAGAATGAGGAAAGGAGCTGTGGTTTGCATGTGAGTCCCTCTCACTGTGTTCCCTCCTTGGCAATCTCACTGGCTGTCTTTTTACAAGGTCAAAGTGTGTCCTTCAAGGAGGTGAGAAAAACTTTTCCCCCTCAGAAAATCACACTAAATACGCTGATGGATTGAGGCTAATACAAAGCAGCTGGTATAACTTTACACAGTAAGAACAGCATCTGAGCTCATTGTTGCAGAGATATGAGGTAATGGGGTGAACAAGCCTTACTCAATCCCCTCTGCTGAAAGAGATAAAAATGGAATACAAGTGTGCAAAACTGGGCCATCTTGGCCATGAACTAAGACAATCTGCTGTGCTGTTTCCTAGTTGTGACCTTTGGTAGCAAATAACCTCTACCAACATGAACCTGTTGTTAAAGCATTGGAGATCAGGGAAAGGTTCTATCCTCAGAGGGTGCTGGCACTGCCCAGGCTCCCCAGGGAATGGGCACGGCCCCGAGGCTGCCAGAGCTGCAGGAGCCTTTGGACAGCGCTGCCAGGGATGGACAGGGTGGGATTGTTGGGGTGTCTGTGCAGGACCAAGGGTTGGACTCCATGATCCTTCAGGATCCTTTCTAACCCAGAATATTCTATGGTTCTGTGATTCTGTCTTTAGGCAGAACCCTTGACACAAATTTTCCCTTAACTCATGTTTTCCTATTGGTTCCACTTTAGTATTAACTGACCCAACAAACAGGTAAGGTAAGCTTCCTGCAGTCGTTTTCCCTCTGGCCTATTCTAGTAACTCTACATGTGACCAATGTCCTATCAGTGCTGATCTGATGGAAACAGGAAGATCTGGCATTGATAGTTTTCCTGTCTCTTTGGAGTGACAATCTGCACCAAACATTACTGTCTTAAGACAGTACCTCCAACAAAAAGAAACTTCAAGCATTTTATCTTGAATTGAAATGTACTACTGAAAAATCATATTTCTCTGTCATAAGGGTACTGGCAGGAGCAGCAACACCCTTTCAGTGATCTGTTCGCTTCCCAGATAAGGAGACTTCTTGGTTCCCAGCTACTGATGTTCTGCATGAATTCAGGTATTTCCCTCTTCAAGAGATGGAGGAACTGCTGTCTTGTGTGGATGTAAGCGAGCTCTGAGCCCTAGGCTGCCCACAGACCTTGCTCAGGGTGCTTTGGCAGGACACCAGCCATCACCAGCAGCACCTCCCCACACAGAGTGCAGACCACTGGGAGAAGCAATCAGCTTCTATTCATGTATCCTCATGAAAAACAGAACTGATGATCATCCAAGAACCTCATTTCAATGGTGAAAAAGGTTATTTTGTCCCCTGGTACTCAAGCAAACCTCATGCCTCCCCATCTTTGCTCACTCCCACTCTCTCTAGATGCTGCTCTGGATTAGTGCAGGGCTCCCAAAAGCCCCCCACATCCGTACATGTGCCTGACAGCTGTCTGAAACACCTAAAACAACATTCAGTACTTCTGTTTTGGCAGCTGGATCTCATTCTTGAGAACTGGGCAGTCCTAGTTGAACAGGGTCACCTCAAAGGGTCAGCTCTGCAGCCACTGAACTGGTTCACATTTGTTCCCACTGCTCCTGCCTCTCCCTGGCCCTACAGCAGCTCCTATTCTCCCAGGGCTTCAGATTAACCCAGCTCCTCACTCAGCCCAACACGACAGGCATTCCAACAGCTCTGTCTGACTCCAGCATGAAGTTTCATAGTGCACATTGGAATGAATTAACAGATAGATGAAATTCATACAGTGCAGTCTTTCACACTGCTGCTCCCTAGCTCAAGGTGGCAATAAATCCATCAGCTTTACTCCACTCCTAATACAGACAGACACCATACATAAATCATAGTATTTTATGATTGTCTCCTGTAATAGACACAAACTTCATGAAAGATAAAGAAAGTTCTGTAAGGCACAGAACCAGCAAGCCTATGGAAAAAATACAATCTTAAAAGTAACAAACTATATATTTTTGCAATAAAGTACTTGATTTTCAGACATGTCCTCTACCTATAACTTCAGCTGTAGTGAAATGAAGAGCTGAAGAAACTAATATTCATTTAAGCACACTTCCATCATGACTGTAACAGAGAACTATTAAACTCAGAAAATAAACTCAGAAAACTATTAAATTCAGCCCTTCAGGTGTTTTCTGCTTCACAGGACTACATAATGTAGTTATTAAAACTGCTTCTTAATAAGCTTCTTAATAAATTTCCTTTCATAAAAAATAAAGGAATTTAATGTAATGTATCTACTGGTTTAATGGAAAAGTCCCAAAGCCATCTCCTTATGCAAAAGCAACCTCTGTGTGTGTGTGTGTGTATATATATATATATATATATATCTATATATATTTCTGAGTATGAATTTTATTTGCACAGAAAAATGCTTGTATCTACACAAATGACTGGTGAAAAGCATCTTAAAAGGAATGCCAATGTTCTTCTTGAATATTCAGTGGGTATAATTGACCCTATGTGTCCTAAAGCATGTCATATGCAATCTCTACTGCTTCCAAGTTCTCCCTGTTTTCCTTGCTTCCCCAGTCATTAAATCCCATGTGAGAAGCACATTCCCAGGCTGGCACTTACCCTCTGGCTGGTCCTCCTACAGACACCACCTGCAGAGGAAATGGCCCTCTCCCCCCTCGTCCACGTCTGCTTCCAGCCCAATGGCCGACTACAGTGCCGGCAATTTCAAGTTTCCCTCCCTGAGAAGGAATAGGTTGGACTCCTGCACATAAAAGCAAAACCAAACTTTGATCTTCACAATAATCACAGTAGAGCTCCAAATGAGTGGAAAACTGGTTTGCCCAGATTTCACCACATAACCCATTTCCTCTAGGGATACTGTGAGATTATTGCTCATTTTGCAGTATTCCAGAAGTGTTAGAACTCCAAGAGCCTGTTTCCCCCCACCCCTTTTTAAAAACATACATGAATTCTGAAAAGAAAAATTATCTGACACGAATGCTTCAGTTTCAGTAATTAAAAATGTACTTGAGATAGGCCTCAAGAAACCAAGGGGAATTTTACTTCAGCTGGCTGAAGATTGTTTTTTTTTCCTGCATTCTTGAAGAAGAAGGAATTCTTCAAAGTTCAAGGCACTTTTTAGCCAACAGCAAGTATCAGCACAGATCACACAGATTATATTGGCAATAAAGAACTTACTAGACTGGATAAGCTCTACTAACACTAAGTTGCTATAAAAATGTAGCATTCAAACAGATCTAGTTTAAAAGGTGTATTTATCATTCCCCCTCGAAGAAGGCAGCTAAAGTTACAGTTGTCTAAGATGCAACTACAACTTTTGTTCAAGTTGCTCACGTCTTTATACTAAATCAGCTCTGGGGCATAACATATATTTCAAGAAAGCCAGGTATGCGAACTGAGCAAGATGTTACTGGTAAGACCATCAGCACCAAAAGGGTTACAAACCACAGCATTTATGCAGCCATAATTAGTCTCCAAATGTTATAGGCTGGGAACTACAATACGGATTGCATCCAGAAGGTTACTACTTCCCTGTGCAAGTCCTTCAAATCCAAATGCAGATGGTTTGCACGACCAAAGTTATCTACACATGAAGCACTAGAGGTATGTTTGCTTTTAGGATAAGAGCTCAGAGGCCAGAAAAAACAGCTAAATATGTGGGGAAAATTTAGCCTCAACAGGTTTCCATCATCTCACATCATACAGGAAGTGAGCAATGGGTGCACAGGTAGGGAAGTAAATCCCACTCCTGTGTCCACACCACCACTGATGCCAGCAAAGAAGGGCTCAGCAGTAATACCAAAGTCAGTCATTTCTACGTTGGTCTTTGCAAAAAGCTCAACTGTCCCCGGATTTTGTAAACTCCCTGTTAATACAGAGGCCAGTGGGTTACAGATGCCCTCTTCACCAATGGGAGCACAGGAGACAGGCTGCCCACTGGGTTTTGGCCTCTCCTGTGTTTGGAGGAGGTTTCTGGCAGGAGGAGGGCTGGCGCTGGGGGCTTGCGGCAGGGACGGGAGCAGAGCAGACAGCAGCTGGGCAGGCTCTAGAGAGGGAAGCTGAGACAGTTAAGGAGACAGGGAGTCAGTAGGAAAGCCTAAGACCAACCCGTACAGTGGAAGAAGCCGTTGCCAGAAGCTCTAAGAAAAGGGGTTTGGGTATAATTACCGCCCTGAAACTTGCTAGTCCTGTTGCTGTCATTGCCAGAGAAGGCTCCGGAGTGTCCTGCCGCTGCCGCCACCCGGAAGGCCCGGTAAGTGCCTGTGGCTACTGTTTCCCCATAAGGGCCTCCGAAACCACAGACTCCTGTTAGACCCAGGGTAAAGAAAGACAAGGGAAAAGCTGTGAGGGGGCCAAGCAACCGGGAAGGCCCCAGCGAGAGGTTGCTGCCTCCTTTCCTTCCACCCTTCCAGAGCCAGGCGGGAGGGACTGCGCTCCCATGGGCCGGGCTCATGTAGGCAATGCTGCAGCACTGCTGAGGGAGCCCTGGCCAAAGGTGTCCTGCTGTCTCAGCCAGCAGGGAGCCTCTGATCCAAAGGACAGGCCTTGGGGCTTGGAAAGGGATCCCCACGTCTACGGCATTGTAAAGGCTTGTGACAATTTTCTGGCAGTGAGCATTGGTAGCTACAGTCATGGCAGCCCTGAAATGCCTATGGCCGGTATCTATACACCTCTGAGCCTTGGTATGGAGAGATTTCAAGGAAGGGAGCAATTCTAGGAACAGCCTGGAATGGTTATGTCAGTATTTACATTTGAGGGTGCCAATGGTTATATGACTGCAGCAAAACACAGAAGAGTGGGGAGGAGAAAAGGTTGTCTTCAGCCCTGACAGTTAAACTGTGTCTGGTAATTTATGAATGTTTTGAACCAATTTACTGGGCAAATCAAAGCTTTTTCATACGGTCCAGTGTTAATCCATTCATTTTTTTTCTAGTTCTACAACAACAGTAAAAATATTTTGATCTGGCATAGTTAATAAAATCCTAATGAAAATACGCAGCAATACAGCACATTCTATACCACTGGCCTAATAAAAGTAACCCCAAAATACAGTGACTGGCACATGCCAACACAAACTGACCACTTGCTTTTCTGTATTTTCCCTACGAAACTGACCAGAGTTGGTAGTTTTGGGAATGTGTGAGGTAAGGTAATGTGTGGCACCGCTGTCCCATCACTTACCAGCGAAGCCTCTCCCCCTGCCCTGAGGTGGTGGGACTGGCCCAAAGTGTCGAGGATACATAGAAGCTGGATAGAAAGGCATGGCAGGTGGAGGTGGGAAAGGGAGAGGATGGTTCTGCCTGGAGAAATTTAATCCTTCTAGGATGCTCTGACGCATCTTTTCAACCTTGGCTGCCTGCTCAGCCTAGGAATAAAGAGAAGGTCACTGAGGGACATTAAAATTCTCATTTCAATTGTATGAAGCTACATTTACGCAGCAAATTCAAAGGAAACCCCAAAATAATAGAGAAGGAGAGACAGAATCATCATCCTAACAGAGTCTGTGCATACAGGCTGAAACATGCCTGGAGGGTTATAACCCTGAGAAGGGACCACAGTCACCATCAGTAGCAAAGCTAGGATCAGCTTCCCTCAAGTCACAAAAAAAGAAGGGATACTATTTCATAGCTTTCAAAAAGTTAAAAACAAAAAATTTGGGTTATTCAGTAAATTCTTTTATCAGTTTCCTGGTTTTCCAGGTGGATAGTAACTTTGCATGATTTGGATAACACAAAAAAGGCCTTCATTCATATTTTAAGATAATTGTAAGAAACGTGAAAAGATTTTGAGCTGAGGACCCCAAGAATGACTTCACAGTCTGTCAAATCAGTTAGAAAATACCAGTTTTCTTTCACTATAAACCCAGTGCAGCTTAGTCCTTTGGACAGTCCGACACGAAAAGATGGGACTTGAACAAATGAGCAGAGTTTCCAACTTGGCCATTCAGCATATCAGTGCTTCCGTTTCCAGAGAGAGAAAAAAATTCAAATTCAACTTGATGCCTCTTCTTCCAAATCAACCCAAATAAGGAACTAAACAGCAAAACCTACCCATTAGCCATTCCCCTCATATTTGCCTTTTAAAGAAGAGGTGACACATGTGGCGAATGACAACCCACGCCATGGAACCCTTGTGGACACATGGGACACTCCATCACCCAGCACAACTACACACCTGACCATCACAGAGGTCGATGAGCGGAACTTTCTCCCGGCTTGCTTTGATGAGCTTGGTCTGGAATAATTTCCCATCAAAATACATCCAGGGACAGCAGTGCTCCCATGGAATCGGCTGTCCGCAGGCGTCATTGGCAAAAAGAGCCATGTCCACACCACTCATAAAGAGAGCAGACAGCTGGATTCCGCGGGGATCCAGGTTCTCAATCTGTTCAAAACCAGAGTAAATATGTAAGATCGCAATGAGATGTAATTCAAACTTATTCCAATAGTTACATTCTTTTCAAAACTCTTGCAAACAGAGGGATTTTAAAAGGTCATCCAGACTTTCAGAGGTTTGAGCAGAAGAATGCCCCAGAACCTCATATTTGTGCATCTTCAGAAAAGCTGTTGTCCCATCCACCTGTTCTGGAGACCAGAGACAAATACAAACCCCTATTTTCACAACACGAAGTGCAAGAAGCTATTTTTAAAGACACTTACAGGAAATTAGCACTAGAAAACTTCATTCAAAATTTTATTCCAAATAATTAAGTGCAGATGTGTGCACTTAAGAGATGTGTGGCAGAACATCTCAGGAATGAGCTCAATGCAAAATTCCATTTTTGTTCCTATGTAACACATATCTTTCTCAACTCCTGTATAATGGATTTTCTATTAGTTTGATTCAAGATTTTGCTTTAAGAACACATTTCTTAACAACAAAGTAGTGTGTATGCATATAACAGCTTTATTTAGGATGTAGGATAGGGACACTAAGGTAGAATTAAACAGTGAATAATAAATAGGTAGTGGTCAAAGCAAAAATTATTTGCTTGCAGCAAGTGTATTTTTAGCTCTGGCATAAGAAAATGTTACTACTGGTATTCTCTGAAATACTTCTCAAAATATTAGCCTTTGCTTGGGAACATTTTCAAGACCTTGGTATTAAATTTTAAAATTAAACTCCATTACCACCTTCCTTAGGCATAAGCAACCTTTAAGAGCCCAAAGACTCTCCCACTCATTTTGCAGATAACATGGCTGAGTTCAATCAAATTCAGCTGCTCTTTATGTCTGACTTCACAAGCTGCTTCCTGTGAAGACAGTAACAACCCTGAGGGAATTACTGCATCTTCCAGCTAACCAACATATCTTATGGAAGTAATCCACATTACTTTATGTATGATTGAAAAATTAAAAAAATTACTATTAAACCAAAATATTATCTGCTATCAGTGGCCTTTTGTTCTGTGTTGGAATGGAAAGAGTATTTTCTCTGGGAATTTCTTTCTTAGGTCTCTAAGAACAGTGATTTTTACAGTGGAGTTTCTTTCTCTTTGCATCAGATGTTAAGAGAGAAGTGAGACTTTGATAACTCTGTAACAGATACCTTTGCCAAAATCTCTACCCCTAGATGTCATTTAGGCTGTGGGCTCAACATCCCTGGAAGTGTTCCAGGGCAGCTTGGCTGGGGCTTGGAGCAACTTGGGATAGTGGAAGGTGTCCTTGCCCATGTCAGGGAGTGGAATGAGATGGGCTTTAAAGTCCCTTCCAACCCAACCCACCCTGTGATTTTGATTTACTGTGTTGTGTTTGGAAAATGAACATTGCAGACCATTGCAGCCATCTCTGCAACATTTTAAGCCAATATGACTAATATTTTAGAACGTATAGGCTTTTAGTGAGGTACATATAGATCAGTCACTACAGTTATTAGCTGGAAACAAATCTCTTAAATTATGTAAGTCCTAGTTAAGAATTACCTTGAGTTCCTGAAGCTGGTCAGGTTCATAGAGCTTTGGAGACAATGCTTGGGCAAGGAAAGCATCAAGTTCCTGGCGACGCAGAATGCGCACCCCCGGCCACTGTACCATATACCTGTGAAGGAAGCATGGCTTCAGTCAGTGGCTTCTTAATAGCTACGTCACAAATCACCAAGGTGGATATGGGACATCTGATAGGAGAGAAACATGCTCTGCTAGTGAAAAGAAGAGCTTTAAGATACCACTTTTTTTTGCATACCAAGTAGCCTATAAGGAGAAACAGTGTTTTAGTGCTCAAAAGGCAAGATGAAGTTCAATAGACAAATCTACATTTATCATTCTCAAAAATTATATTAAATTAAATTTAATTTCAATTCAATTTTACCATGTTTAAGATGCTAACCACGGATTCTGAAAGAATTATAAGCTAGTTGTCTTAAATAATTACCCCAAATGTAAGCATCTCCCAGTTCCTCTGCCCATTTTCAATGTGAAAATAAAACTGTTCAGGATTTTGGAACTCATGACTTTTTCTCTGGAAATCTGGAAGCTTTTGTGTGCAACTTCATTAACAGAATGCTCCGAGGCCCCAAAAGTTGTTTTTTTTTTTTATTGAGGTGAAGTCTTGAGTACACTAAGGTAAAACTAATTCAAATGATAAAACCTCTTTGCAACACAAGATCTTTTTTGTCTTCCCTTTAGAGACTGAAAAAGAACTACACTCATGCTTTTCTACAACTAAACCCCCTTCTCATAATGAGGCTGCAAATATGAATTAACACTTTGTAGAGATCTCAGAGTAAAACTTTTTCTCAGTTCTGATGCCCCTGGAGGTGACACTAACCTCAGCACACAGCAGAGCACCATAAGATGAGTGGGCACATTAGTTGGGTTGAGCATTGCTGGTGTGTCTGATCGCATACAGGCCAGGAATGCCCTCATCCGTCGGTTCTTGTCTTCCACGGCTTTGCCAAGCCACAGCTTCTTCAGGTTTGGGCAGGTCCACTCCCTGAAGGCGAGGGCTTCCACCAGCTCAGGGGTCTGAGGAGATTTGCCTTTGTAAGCAGCCCATTCCTTAATTATCACCGGTGAAACTGCAGAATGGCAATGGCAGAAAGAAATCAGCCTTAGTATTTCATATTCCAGCATTTATTTCAAACTTCACATGCAAGAGATGTTGATTCAAAAAGCATCACTCTGAGACAGCAATAGGCTGTTGGATTACACTGCCCACGTTAATTCAAACCCTGCATGAAATATCTTTTAATTGTGATCACTTACAAATTAGGTGTATACAGACATGCATACACTAGGACCATCATGCTAATATTTTCAAATGAATATACAACACAGAGGAAATAGACATATTTTTCTAAAACAAACAGCACAATTTCTCCTGGAAGTCTTCAGTGCCAGGGTGGACAGGGCTTGAAGAAACCTGGTCTACTGGAATGTGTTCCTGTCCATGGCAGAGGACTGGAAATGACGGTGTTTAAGGTCCCTTCCAATCTAAACCACTTTGTGATTTTAACTTAAAAATGCAATTTTCCCCTTAAATGTCTATGTCATATATGTATGTGATCATACTGTCATATCTGACAATACTTGTGTATGATCAGAAACCTACAACAATAAATAAAAATAGTACATAAACACAAACATATTCCATAGGTGGTCTTTTAAGAGCAATACGATCTTAGTGATTTGAATAATATTTGAACCTGTTATTATTATACTGGTATCTGGTCAACTACTGCAAGAGAATGAGATCTCAAATATAGGCAAGTATGGAGTTCTCCCTAAAAATTTTACAAAACATTACTTTATATTAAGCCTTCCCATTTATTGCATTGCTTTCTATGAAGAGATTAGTGGTTTTGTGCCTAATCTCCCATTCATCCGCATCAGCATGAAGACAGTTCACTCTACATTGCTGCTGTATCATCTCCATCTTTCTATTTGAAGACAAGCAAAAGAGAACACAAGTCCAAGTCAAGGCTGAGACATGATCCCTTTGGCCTTGGAGCAACCCTGAGCCTGACTGAGTTCACAGTGTGTTGCACCCTTCTAACTCTGAGCCAGTTATGCAGCGTGGAAAGGTTCAAGGAAATTGTTAGTGCAGGTTCAGGTCACAGCCTGGGGAGATTCCCTGAAGGAGCCCAGACCTGTTCTTTCTGCTGGAAATCCACTGGATATAGCCTGAGGAATACATCCCACTGGTGCCAGCACATGCCTGATGGCTACAAAACAATGGGGCAGCAACCTAATGTGTGATTCTATAGCCAGGGGCAGGCAAACCACAGCAAAGGTGATGGTGAGGACTACAGAGAAAAGCTTCAGAACACCCCAAAGAGCTCTCCTGCTTTTCAGGAACAAACCCAGCCTAGCATTACAGTTATTCTTCACAGAGCTTAGGGCAGTTTTACAAAGATCACATGCAGCATGCAAATAAGCACTCTGATATATTTAGCTGGTCACCTCACTATAAAAACATGTTCTATTTTGGTTGCTCCCAAGTTTATACACTACTATACTCTAAAGATGGGCTCTAATAGGCAGCAGATCTACCCTGCCCTAATGCACAGCTCATCTCTCTGGGTTTCTCTGCCTGCTTAGGCCTGGAACAGCAAACACAAACAAAAGTATGTCTTTTATGTCTGCTTTCAAACTGTTATGTAATTGCTTTAGATATCAGAGGCAAAGCTGTACACACCATCAGTGTTTTCCCAATGTTTCTTTCACTTACACTGAATACACTTCTTAAGCTTAGAAGAAGGAAATGTCTATGTTTTATATCTGTTTTCTACCTTATGTTTCAACATTCAAATATGGTTCAAAGCTTTTAATCTGTGGATGAGAACTTCCATGGCCCTGTGACATGAAGGCTACAGGAAGAATAACTCAGTCTGTTCTTCAGCCACATGCTACACAAGTCATGCTAGAGATGCACACTGCTTTCTACATTGTGCTAAATACTACTACTACTACTAATAATAATATCCAAGACCCCTAAAATGGCTGGAGTGGGAAGAGATCTTAAAGCCCACCTTGTTCCATCCCCCACTGTGGCAGGACGACCTGTGCCAGGGCCTGACCACTTTCACAAGGAAGAATTTCTTCCCAATGTTCCATAATTGCTCTCAGGAAGCAATTGCCCTTGTCCCACCATTCCAAGCCCTTGTCCAAAGTCCATCTGCAGCTCTCTTGGAGTCCTTTTAGGTACTTGGAAGGGTTCTAATGCTCCCTGGAGCCTTGTCTTCTCCAGGTTAAAAGAGTCCTCCCAGTGTCTCCACAGCAGAAGTGTTCTAGCCCTCAGAATATCTTCATACCCTTCTCTGGACTTGCTTCTGCAGATCCATGCCCTGTGCTGAGGACCCACAGCTGGGTGCTTCTTGTGGAAAGGTTTAACAGGAAGGTCAATCTAGTGTGCTGGAATAGAGCTTCCTCTCTGAGTGATGGGGATGAGGAATTGTAGCTGAATCCATTAACAAGCAACTCTAGCACTGTAAACCCAAAATTAGCATTTAATCTAACAGATGAATCCAGGTCTTGTCCATACCCACTAATTTTTCCAGCGCATTTCTTAAGCCTTTGAAAAACCTCCACTGAGACTGCTGCCAAACTCACTGCATTCTGAGCTGACAGAGTCATGTATGGAAGAGGATTTATGGCATTTCCTCCCATGATTTCCACTGAAAAATAAGCAGTGCCTACACTGAAAACTACAGACTACAACTACAATCAGCATGTTCAGCCCCATTACCATGGTGTATATTATATTGTTTTCATACCAAACCTCATCCTACTGCTCATCAGCACGTATGAATACTCACTGATGCCTGAGGCACCCCAAAATATATGGACCTCTGCTTTCAACAGTGCCCTCACGACATGCTAAGGTTAACCCAAGCAAAGAGGGTCCGCATCAACCTGCACAATAGTATCCTGTTTAATGAACACCTGACTGAACAAGCCATTACAGACTCTGAAGGCATCAGCCACAGCAGCCCAGCAGAGCTCTGGTTGCCAGGCACAGCACCAGTGGTTCTAGTCTTATTCATTAACTGTGATTTTTAACCTAAAGTCCTTCCTGCCAGCACAGCTTGAGCTCAGCACACTTGATTTTGCATGAGGGCTACTGCCCAAGAGGCATGGCTTTCCTCTTGGCAGGGCCGGCGCTGGCTGAGTACATCTGCAATGGGAACAGCACGTCACAAGGCTGCTGGGCTTAAAGTAACAAACCTTGGGATCCAACCAGGAGCTCTGACAGCTTGTGCAAGTGTGCCTTTTGCCACTGAGCAGAAAGAGCAGATGGTTTCACTACACACATGTATTTATCAGGACACAGAAATAACCTGGTTCAGGGCTTGACAAGCAGAGCAACGGAGACCCTTGGTTTCCACCCGCTGTGAGGGAAGGGCAGCACAGCAAGTACTGTGCCCTTGGCAGCCAAACACAATTAGGCACTCTGTGACCCAACATCTCCTGTCCTCTGGGAGCAGAGATGAGGCCATGTACAGCAAAGGCATCACTTAGCAGACACTGATGACTGAAGAACCCCACTGATTGCTACTTCTGTTCTTTCTTACTGACTTTTAAACTTCATACAAAAAATAATGATTTAAAAGACAAGAAGCCATCCGTTTCATGAAAGATCCATTATTTTGCCGTCTATATATTTAGTAATAATCCTTATGTGTCAGTTTATTATGCATCTTTCCCACCTTCCCATAACCCTCATGTACAATATCCTTGCCAATTATTCAGGCACTATTTTTAAGTTGCCACTGTTTGGTTTGTACAACAAAGATGACAGGATTTTAGATATTAATATTCATTACCTCTCTACATAAATCTTAAGGATCATTTCTTCAGAAATTAATTTCTTGATTCTCTTAACATATCTTAATTCCTAGATTTTTCTCTTAATTGTCTTCATTACTGCATTTTATAATGTACTAGTTTTTGAGAGCAACAAAATAATTTACACACTGGAGGAGAATGAGCATCACCAGTTCATTATAACCTAGGTGCTCAGAAAAGTTAGAGAAGGCTAATCAGTGCTTCAGACACTGTTCTCTCTTTATGTCTTGCACAGACTGCCCAAGCCTTGTAAGAGAGCCAACCAAAATAAAGGCGCTCCTGCACCAGAGCCCTTTCACACCCCATACCTGCACAGCAGCCCAAATCCATCTTTACTGGCACTGCCAGCTTTGCAGCGAAGCAAGGAACTTTTGGGCATATGTTCAAATTGGTTGCTGCTTTTTTAAGGGCTTGGTCAGTCCTAAGCTACAAGTAGGTCAGTAGCTGAAGGCATCCTGCAGCAAGATTTGCCAGAGCTCCTGTAACTAAACCAAGTCAGCAGCAGTGTGCTCACCCTCCAGAGGTAAACTCTGGAAAGAAGGATAAATGAAGAGAAAATATAGATTATATAGGCTTCCCCAGTAGCCTACAGAGAACATTCTAGGTTTACGAGATTAACCTGAAGCAGACCTCCAACACTCAGAATTCTCATGAGGATAAATGATGACTGCAAATAAAATCACTGTTTTAATCCTGAAATGACCTTGTAACCCAAAATATCACTATGTTGTGTGAGTTTTAAGAAGTAAGAAGTTTGTGAGTAGGTGTGCTGAGGTATTATTCAAGCAGGTAAATACTGATCCCCACAAAGTAACTGGCAAAGATAAACAGCTTTTCAAATATCATTGGGAGATTATCATCTTGACTACAAACATACAAAAACATTCACAATCATAAATGGAAAGAACATAGGGAATTAATATGAAGTTTACAATTGATACTTATTCTTATCCTTTTACATATGAAGCTTATGAATGATGATTTCATGCATTTTGAATATCTGATTCTTAAATTTACCATAGTGACAGCAGACTCTTACATTTAAATACTTGTGCTGCTGCTGCCATACAATGAATGCTTCAGCATTCCTGTAACCTTTATAAGCTGCTACTGAAAAGTTCAGTCATTTCCTTGTATGCATTCATTATAACAAAAACACCCTAGAATGAGGACTGAAATGACAGTAATTCCTGGAAACTGAAGACTTAAAAAGACAACTTTCAGATTAATGAGAAGATTAACATCCATATCTCTGAACAAGTAAAGGATCTTTCAACAAGGTTGTTTGCAAAAATCTCATCTGTCCTCACCCAGGTCTACCTTTGGTTACATTAACACCCTGATTTCTGTGGGGTTTAAACCAAGTTTTTATATGCCAATACCTGAAGGACATGACACTCGCAAATTTTCCTGAGGTACCTTCAGGGACACGTTTGGGAAGCCAGGGCAAGTTAACCTGCGCACCTCTCATTTTTGAAAAAAAGCAGGCAGACTTGTATGTGTATGCAGAGAATAGAAGTTTCCTAAAATCCAGTTCTGCCATACACAGAAATGACATCACAAGCTGACATCACTCACTGTAGGTCTGGCAGCAGTTTAAGCAGATGTTCAGAACCAAGCCTCAGAGCTTGCTTAGAAATAGCAACATTTATAGCTCTTAAACTACAATAGGAAATAAAATTTCAAATTAACAACATCTTTTTCTCTTATCCACAGCATCCAATAGGCCTGAAATTCCTCTGGCTTCAGATACCCTGATGGGATCTTAGCAACGATTTCCATTCACATCATGGTACAAGTAGCTCTGAAACCACAGCAAAGGGAAGAGGAACAAAGCATGGGTTCTGCAGTACATACATTCTGGTGGAAGTCTGTTCTTTCTAAAAGCAAGCCTTTCTGTTTTCTTTCTGCTTTCTGCCAAACTAAACAGGACTCCGTAAACATACTGACGCACTGGCCTATACAGAAGAGCAGCAGGAGGCAAGTCTTTGTTGGCTTCGTCTTCTATAGAAACGGCGATTTTGATTTCACCCTTTGGCATGAAAAAAAAGCAGAGAAATATGGTATGTTACAGTGAACAAGAAGCATTCAGGTATGCATGGCAACCCAATCCAACCCTAATACATGTCAGCTAGTCAAGACAAATGTGATTCAGTAGTAAAGTGGATCTCAGCTCAGGGAAGGATTAGCCCAGCCTGCTTCATTTCCTCCAGGTTCTGTTGCTATCCTCTTTCCCTTCTCCATCACACACATATTTGTCTGGACATGTGAGGATTAACTAAATATTGCTCTTTTAATACAGGCATTTGGAAAAACAGTACACATGGAAATAGAGCAAAGTGTTTTAGGCAGCCAAAGCACATTTTAAGCTGATCTAGATTTCAGGCAGTTATTTTAAAAAATACTCATGCTGTCTAAAAACAGCTGTCTCACTTTTTGCTGCAAGATTTGAAACAGGATTGGGGACTCACTGTAAAAAACCATGCATCAGAACACCTGGACAAAAACCACCTAACTGGGAATTACTACAATAAGGCTAGGTTTGGATTACTACAATAAGGCTAGGTTTTTACATGTATGTAGAAATTTAGCATTTTATACCTTTTAAGAAAAATAGCATGAAATAACCTTCCAACATTTTCTCTCAGAACAGCAACACTGTTTTCTATAACTACACATCCAAACATATTAAGATATTCTTGGAAAATTACTGACTGCACTGCCCCCAAAAAGCAACCTTTATTTTTAACACTGACAAGAAAACACTCCATTGTGCTACTTTCTCTTAAAAAAAAAAAACAAACCTATTTAAACCATCCCAGTAATGAATTCTGAAGGTGACACCTTGAAGTGGTTAAATTAGGATATTGTCAGGTTTAACTCTGACAACACTACCTTAGGCGTAAGGTTATGTCTCAAAGGTCTCTCTTAATAACAGCAACATAACCTGGAACATGTGCCCATTTCTAAAGAATCCCCATAATTCCATGCCAGGGTTCAAGAGTTCTGCACTAGGGTCACAGAGAACCCCCCCGAAGCTCCAGGCTGAGCCAGAGGGGCTGGAAAGGGCCGGAAGGAAAGGCCCTGGAGGTGCTGGTGGCAGTGGCTGAACAGGAGCCCAGGTGGGTAAGAAGGACCAGGGCACCTTGGCCTGTTCCAGCCCTGGTGTGGCAACAGGGCCAGGGCAGTGCCTATCCCCCATGCTGGACATTCTGGGGTCAGTTTTGAGCCCCTCACAACAAGAAAAAGCTTGAGGGGCTGGAGTGTGTCCAGAGAAGAGAATGGAGCTGGGGACGGGGCTGAGAGAGCAGGGAAAAGAGCTCAGTCTGGAGAAAAGGAGGCTCGGGAGGGACCTTCTTGATCTGCACAACTCCCTGACAGGAGAGTAGAGCCAGGGTGGTCAGGCTCTGCTTTCAGGGAACAAGGGACAGGAGAAAGGAAGTGGCTTCAGGGGCCAGCGGTGGAGTCCCCATGAAGGGATTTAAAAGCCACGTAGATATGGCACTTTGGGGGCATGGTTCAGTGGTGGCCTTGGCAGTGCTGGATTAACAGTTGTACTCGATCTTGATGATCTTTTCTAACCTAAATTATTCTGTGATTAAACATCAAGTAACATTTAAACATGCTAAGAATATTTTACTATGCAAAGTGTGAAAAAGAACTGGCATCAGTAGTCATCACAAATCTTTTGATTCTTCTTCACTTGTCTTTGACAAAAAAGTGTAAGAACACAAGCTGCGGTATTAAACAAACAAATGGGAAATAGGAAATCCAAACCTCAACCTTGATGCAGTAACTTTTAGTTTTATGGATTTCAGCTCTGCCTGTGGTCCTTATTGTCTTGAAGAGGATTTTTAAGGTGAATAAAAGTTAACTGGCATGGAGGCAGTGCCATTTTGCTAGCTGCTGGTACAAAAGGGATTTCTTAGAGTTGTTTTGTTTCTCTCAGGGCCAGCTATCAGTAATGGGAGGGGGATCAGATTGTTTTCTCTCCCAATCTCAGTACTTTTGAACACTGAAAATAGAGAAGACTTGGCACAGACACCAAACCACATATGCAGAAATTTTTAGATGGAAATAGACTCTGCATAAACACACACACAGACATATGGACGTATGCATAGAGATATATACAAATAACTGCAAATAGTTGGGAAAAAGAATTAATTTTGTACATAAACACTTCTAATTATAGCCATCTCCTATTTACTGGAACAATGTACCATATCAGTGGTAAGAAAACAGGGAGGAAACTGGTTCAAGCAACTAAAAAGTGACCAGAAGTTAGAGCATTAAAAAGGATATAAAAATCTGATATGCTAGCCAGAAATGCCAGGGCAACTACCTCCAAAGAATCATTATCTCACAGGACCTAATTTAAAAATGTCATACCTTGGTTAGAACATGAAAGATGTAAGGATACATTAACCCCTTCTTGTGCCTGTGCTCTGCCACTCGTAATACTTCAGGTGCTACTGGAGGTAATGGAGGGGTGGTAATATCCATGTGGTTTCTGGTGGGCATGGACAACAGGCATGGGATTTGTGGATTACTGGTTTGATTCCCTTTGACATCAGCTGCCTGACTTCCTGAAGAAGCACTAGAGGAACCTTCTGCCTGTAACAGAACATACAAAATAAAGTGCTTTGTATGTGTCCAGAAACATACCAGGAGATCAACCAAGAGAAACAGAAAACCTCCTCCCTCACCCCTATTGAAAATAATACATCTTCACATCACACTGACGCAGTGTGCAGAATACATTTTCCAAAGCTGGCTGCAAGGTTTTCAGGAAACCTTCAGCCATTGTTTGCTAGCAGAACCAAATTACTAAGAAAATAAATATTATAAAACTTTTAACTTATTAACAGCAACAGCAATTATTATTTTCTAAAAATTTTAACTGCATAATGCAGAAGTGTACTGATGGCCTTTTAATGACCTGTGAATGGCCTTTTAACTCAGTATTTCCAATATATGCCCTACTCAATGTGTTAACTGACAGTCACATAGTCTGTAATTTATCTAGACTTCTATAAACATAGCCCTTCTCAGCTTGCAATTCTACTCAAAACAGGGGAAATTACATGGTTCAATTAAATAACAGGTAAAATACATAGTGTCCAAACTCAAAACCTGGCAAACTTGTTGGTTTTTTTGGCTGTTTGGGTTTTTTTTTTTTTTTAACATAAAAGCTCTTCATCTGAGAAGACTGTAAGAGAAAAGGCTGAAGTTTTCTGACTGGAAAACTAAAGCAGCATTCTATTCCAGTTCTAGAAATGCAGTTCATAAACTTATGGGAAAAATATAATGCATAAAAATATACTGTAAACCTTACAGCCTTTACAAGGATTTATGTTGATTTCTCACAGATACAACAAAAAAAATTTTGAGCTCATTCCTAAAAATCCTGGTCTTCAAAACCAAAAGCTGGTTTTAGCTTAAGAGTTCATGTTAAGTTAGCTTCCTGCCTATAAATTATTATAGCAATAGTAAAAACTTTTGAGAGCAAAATTTCATCACTTGATGATACATCATGTATGAGTATTTTCACAATACAAGTAAAGAAGTTCACATGTTTTCTAAGACTTGAAAAGCAAGGCTGAAATGGAAAGAGCCAAAGCATGAATCCCACAGAACATGTAACAAAAAAAACCAGGCCCAAATAAGTTCAGGTGGTTCACCTCAGACCCATGAAAAATACTAATCTGAATGCAAATAACAAAAAATCCAAACACAACTTCCAAAAGACTTCTACAGGAAGAGAAGGGGAAGGTAGCAATAACAGGCTCCAGCAAAATATCAAAGGGCAACCTTCTTTTCAGATGATGCTTTAATCACACAAAGAGGATGTTACTGAAAGATTGTGTTTTAGTTGGCAATACAGATTTCATTTGAGTTATAAAAATGAAAATATATAGATGAAATGGTTAAAACCTGTAAACCAGAACATTTCCAAATCAATATGCTCAACAACAAAAGCTTTTATATCACAGCTTCATTAAATCTGTGTTATAGTTATATCAAATATATCTATGTCAGGTTAAAGACTTTCCCTGTCTTCTACTACCCCAACAACTCTTAAGTCAGCAATACTGAACCACAACGAGAAGTCTACTGAGGGCACACAGGGAAGAAGACAAAAACCCTCACGTGACAGCAATGCTTTTCCTGACTTCAGTACTCAGGCTCTTCCTGCATCTGCTTCAGCAATATTTCAACACCTAAACTGAGGAAACACCACAGTTTAAGGGTGATTATTTTCTTTAGAAATATGCATCCAGCCAAATGAGAGGAGTTTATCTTTGTAATGTAGAATTCACACTGTGAGATAACTGCGAGGAATTTTGATGTTTAAGTCAAGTGAAAGGAATGTCAAGACTGCTGCTACCTTCCTGACCTATGCTGGATTTTCAGCACTTTACTTCAGAAAATCACCTAGCTCACTCAGCTGAAATCTTCATAGAATCACAGCTTGGAAGGGACCTTTGAGACCATCTTGTTCCACCCCTGCCATGGCCAGGGACACCTTCCACCATCTCAGGTTGCTCCAGGCCCTGTCCAACCTGGCCTTGGACACTTCAAGGGATGGGGCAGCTTCTCTGGGCAGCGTCTTAAGGAAGTACTACCTCTTTTCTCAATCATTAATTAATGTTTCACCTCTGCAGGAAATGAGTTCATTCACAAAATGTATTCACAATCCTTCCTTTTGTGCTCAAAAGATACTTCTACCTTCTCCTGCTACTGAGGGCTGACAAAGTGGTTTGATAATAAAAAACAAACAGGCAAGTAAAGCTCAGGAGCATTACTACATTAAACTGGATATATTTAAGTCAGCCTGTGCATACATCTCCTGGAAAGTTTAGTGAGTGCTCATTCAGCTCTGGCTCAGTGTAGGGGCTGTCTCTGGGAAAGGACATGCTCAGGGCTGGGTCACAGGGCAGCACATAGACCCAGCCCAGCAGTGAAGAAAGGAATGTAATAGGTCAAATTAGCATATGCATATGGTGACTAATCCCAGGAAGACACGGTTACAGGCACAGTCTGCAGAAATAATAACTGCTGATGGATGAAATCATCCACTTGATATTTTAAGCACAAAAGCCCAAGTTTTCTGGAATTCCTATGCCAAAAGTACAGGGAAAATATTCTGTTTGCTCATAGTGTAACTAACTCAAGATCAGAGTTTTGTGACAGAGTTAAGAGTCGGTGTACAGCTTCACCATCAAGGCACAGAGATATTAAGTCCAAATGCTCTTAACGTTCTTTCCAAACAGAGATCAATCTTGGAATAGAGACCATCATGTTCTTGATTTGAATGTGGTTTGAAATCCCAAATTTAGTAATGATAAATCTTTATCAAAGGCTATCTCACCCATCTTTACCCAGTTAAACAGCAACACTAACTGGCCCCATGGAGCTACTTTAACAAGTATTAGGTGAAATTCCTCCATGCAGTTATAAAGGATTTTTAACTCCTCAGCTGAGCTCTAATACACCTTCAGTGGTCTGTGGCTAACACTGATGTTGTCAGAGCTGTGCTTACTCCACTGTGGGGTACAGGATATGGACTCTGACTCCATGGACACTCAGATGGTCACACTCCTTCCTAAAAAGCCAACACACACTACTTGAAGCCCAGAGAGCAACATATGAGGGTGAGATTATTGGCTAAGGGCCAAACAAAGTTATTTGCTTTGGTTCGCAAAGTTATTTGCTCCTGGTTTGTATCTAGTATTTTCTAAAACATCCTACTTCCTGTTTGTTTTTATGTATATGCTACAATGTCGTGGAAAACTTCCTCCTGTATTCCAAAGTTGTTGTTTCGTAACTAACAAAGTGTACAGGTTTGCACTAAATACTATGGATCTATATTGAAAATCCTCCTCGGAGTTTGCAGTAAAGTTTTAACACAAAGTAATAAAATGTGAATTTAAGGAAATACCTTTGTTTGGTCTCCCAGCTCTCCACACGTTTGACCTTCGGACTGGGTTCCTGGCTTTTCCCAGCCTATTTTGTTCCCACTGACATGGCTAAAGGACAACAGAAAGAAAAACATCATACTAAAATGTAGTCTGAGAGATGGTGAAATAAATCCTTGGTGTCTGTGACTGTAATTTTGGGCAAGATATTCTGATTTTAAGGGATGTTTTCTATTAAAAATGTCTAGTTACAGGAGTCTTGAAAAAATTTCTGACATTCACATTACATTATGCCCAAATTTAGGACATGTAAACAGTACAAGTTCAGTGAAGTTCTGTAGATTTTAGCTTCTGAAATTTTAATGAATTATACTATGAAGCAGGAATATTTTTTATACAAAGTAAAGGACTGGAAGGCTTTATGGCATTTACCAAAACCTCACTCTTTCAGTAAAATGTAAGAGCAGAAGAGGAAAAACACCCAACACTTTTTGGTTTTGGACTCCCGCTTAAGGAACAAGGTGAAAAGATTGAACAATGCACACATCTGCAGTCACAGTGACCCAAAACTATATTTTCAAGGTCAATCATATCACTAATTTGCATATTTCTGTGAAGTCCAACTCTGCCAAGATGCTTGTGGGTCCCTTTCAGCTCAGGGTATTCTATGATTGATTCTATCATTCTTACTTTCAGGATACAGGTAAACTATTTTGAAAGTAAATTCATTTTAACAGAAGCTGAATAAGAATATCCTCATGAGAAACTTACTTCACTGCACCGCCATTGCCTTCATCATTGTCAGAGGACGAAGATGTAGAAGAGGCAGGAAAATAGGTTGAATCCACATGATTAGGGCTCCCACTCTGGGCTGGATTTATTGGAGAAGACCGTTCATACAATGGTGTGTGTTTTCCTTCGTGAGGAATGTTACTGTAATTGTTCTGCTCAGACAGACTTTTTCCACCTGTTTCCAAGGTGATGGCTGGCTCAGAGAGGCTGTATGGGTATGGACCCTGGCCTTGGGCCCCACCCTGACCGGACATCTGCTGGGCCTAAAATAAAGGGATCTCTCTTGAGTGAAGGCAACTAAGGCTTTGCTTTTAAAACAAAATACATTCTTTAATCAAGTGGTCATTTCCACTTGAAACAGCCTTGATCTTGAGCATCTACAAGAACTGTTCCACCAGAGGCTGTAGCATCACTTTAGTTTCAGGTATAAAATTCAGTCAAGTGACTGTCCACACTGAAAAAGCTGGCTACACCTTTCCCACCTGGATTCCAGTTTGAGGAGCACAGCAAACCTCTCCCCAAGGAGGGGGGCAGAAGTGGTACTTACCACAGGTTTTGCTTGTAGTGAGGTCTGTGGAATGTTAAGCATCTGAGAAGGAACATATGGTGGCACTATCCCAGGCATACCAAACTGATTTGGTCTGGCTACTGTATTGCAGGGGAGGAAGTGAAAAGAGAAGGAAAAAAATGAAAAAAACCCCAAGCACTCATGAAAACACTCAGTATTTGACACAAATGTTATCCTGTTTGTCCTTTTGCTTCTATGGTTTATTTATTCTTGTTCTGTTAGCATTACTGTTTTCTCCTATGCTTTTAAGTCCCTTTTATCCATTTTTACCTTTCAATAGAAATACTTTGTAGCTTGTGAAGTGTATTTTATGTGTCTCACCTTCTTTCAGGTCTTTGTATCTCTCATTGCTGCACATTCCTATTCTGTCTGGGAATCAAAGGTAGCTTACAAGGAAAAAAACCCCAAGACATGTCATAATGGAGACACTGCCAATGCCATGCAGATACAGAATGCTGGCATTTTGTCATTTAAATATTTGACCTAGAGTAGCTTCTTAACCCTTTAATGCAGGTCTTTGGAAGTAAATAAGACACCCCACATCCTCCAGAAGAGAAGCAAAAATGTGTCAGTGTACTAGTATGGTAACTGAAGATCTTTAGAACATTTAAGCTAAAATGACATTTTAGTATTAAAACTGGTGCATGAGTAGGAAATCCTGTGATCACCCATTTTAATTTTTAAGCCTTGAGAATAATCTGCAACACCACAACAATGTGTGGCTGCAATTTAAACAGGTTTGTTATTACACCAAAAAATCAAAGACCATAAAGAAATTTCTAAAACATGCCAGCAAGACCAGTGAGAAACAGTAAGTATGTTTTAATGACTAGAAATAGCAACTGCTCTCATGAATGGGAATGGACACCAGACTTCAGTTGTTCACAGCACCATTCTCTCAAGAGTCCCAATGTCAATGGATGCTGCAATAGCCAAGAAGAAAAGTAATCCAGGTTGTTGTCTTTTGGGACAAGAACACAACCTCAGCACATATCTTATGAAAACCTTCTTCTGGAACCTCATGTTCACAGGTCAATGGGAATGCCAGAAGATATAAACATTTTTGTAAGATGCTGCCACCAATACCATTTCTGATTTAGGGCTACCCTAAGTTTTAGTTAAAACAAAAAGCCTAGCTGCTGTCATTACTTACCTAGGTAATGTGGTGGATGAAATGGCATAGGTTTATTAGTTGCCGAGTAATAAGCAACGGCTCTCTTAAACCGAGTAACTTTGTCATCTGTTCTAGACTAAAAAAAAAAAAAAAATTTCTGTCAGAAGCTGCGCAGGTTTGTCACCTGCAGGTCAACATAGGGTTGTACAGTAGTTAATGTACACCATATCTCAGGATTAATGCCTATGGGCTGCAGCAATGCTCCAGTACAAGAAATGTTACATCAACCCATGTAAGGGTAAAATTTAAACATTCAGTCTTCATGTACAGCTTATTCTCAAAGGCAGTGCACACAGCTAGGTTAAAAACCCCTCTGGTTATCAAGAATTTAAAGCACTGAGGGCAAACACAGTATTTTCATCCTCAGAAAGCAAGGAACATGAAATTAGGAGAGCTGAGCCACTGCAAATATCAAGAGATTCCTATTATCAAATCATTATTTTATCAAGTGCAATTCTTCAACACAAATGTACAGCAAAATTGATTAAAAAAAAGAAAACAAGACAATACTTGGCTTTATACTTTACCTGCGAATGCTGAAAAACATCTTTTGCTATGGCATCCAAATCAGCGGTGTCCTGAATGTTGCGGACATAGTCAGCTACGGCTTTGATCACTACGTCACACGGCGGTAAAACTAACTGGTGAGCACGTACCTGTGAGCAAACACACGGCAGGTGAGCACACAGTGGGGCACACAGCTGAACTCCCCTCTACTGCCAGTACCTGCAACAAATTCCCTGTGCCCACATGTCCTAGCTAACTACTTCTGGGCCTTCTACTTTGTTTTTAAGACTTCACCTTAAACAGGGACTCACACAATTACAACTCACTCTACTTAACCTGCTGGTTAAGTATCAGCTCCAACAACAAATGTCAACAATGCTGGTTCTTTTACTGCTTTCTAGTTGCACATTTCCTCCAGTACAAAATGCTTCATCTAATTAATCATATACTATAATCTTCACCCTACATTCACATACATATGCCAGGAAATATTTTGACAGTTTATTTTCTGAGTGTAAAGTGATAGCAGAATTGATGAAAAAGACCCACTGGAAACCCTGGTCTTCCACCTCAGCATTCAACTGGTTACTCCTGAAAATAAATTATGATTTGGCCTATGATTATGGGAATGGCTGCTCCTATGTGCCCTGTGTAATCCTACGTGGGGAACAGAAGCTTCAGGCCAAGGAACCATTCTGGACCTCTGTAAAATTCCAGGCAGGGAGCAGTGCTGCCAGCTGGATCCGAAGAACTCCTGAACCATCAGCAGCTTCTGCTCCCACCCCAAGTGCTGCACAGGTGGCTCACAGAGCCAGGAACAAGGTCTCCAAACATGAGTCCTACATTCATGAGGAAGCCTCTGGAAGCTCTACACAATCTGAAGCACTCTGCTTGGGCCTATAGAGCAGCTAGGTTTTTGCTTTTAATGTCTTTTAATCTGTTTGTTTGCAAAATTCAGTGATTCAGAACCTGAGAGATGAATACTATAATTAACAGTTCTATTTTTAGGATACAAAAAAAAAATTTGAAAAATCTTTTTGAGTCCTTATATTCTACACAGAGAGATCACACTTTACTAGAAAACAGTGCAATTCAGACTTGTCTTAAACATTTATGCAAAATTCTGATTAATACTTTGATGGTTTTATCTTTGCAAATTTAAAACCCATACTACAACTCCTTTTCATTTTATACAGAGTCGACCCTATGTGATTATTTTCTTCCCTGCCCTTATCTGATCTACTTGTGATATTTCTTACACTGCCCTCTTCATATTTAGACCACGGAATTCTTGCCAGATACCCATTTCTATTAATTTCCTTCTCCTAATGTCTACTTTTTACAAATGTCAGGATATTTATTCTGTATCTGGTCATTCTCTACCAGAAAGGAGCTCTATATTTTATAAGCCTAAAGTAAACAAAGAAACAGAATAGTTAAGGGACCTTAAAGTCCATCCAGTTCCACCCCCTGCCACGGGTAGGGACACCTTCCACTGTCCCAGGTTGCTCCAAGCCCCAGTGTCCAACCTGGCCTTGGACACTTCCAGAGATCCAGGGGCAGCCACAGCTTCTCTGGCCACTCTGTGCCAGGGCCTCTCCACCCTCACAGGGAAGAACTTCTTTCTAATAACAAATCTAAACCTGCCCTCCCCTTCAGGTTAACACCATTACCCTGTGTTCTGTCAGTCCATGCCCTTGTGAAAAGTGAACAGTTAAGAACAGTTTTGTTTAGCGTAGTCAGTGGCAGGGTAATTATTTTTATCTCAGACACTAAAATCTAAGTTCACACTAGTGTGCACTCTGAATACAGACAACAATACTAAATGTAGATCACACTCACATGTAAGCTTAGAGTCACAAATATTGGTGACAAAATTTTCCCCACCTTTTTTCTAGAAGGAGGAATAGATTTTCTCCTCCCTGGTAATCCAAGTCAGTTGCTGAACATCTCCCATTTTCCTCCTATGTGGAACAAATCTCTAAAACAGCTGAATCATTCCATGGCTATGTCATGCTGGATGCGCTCTCTGCAGAGCCCTTGAAGAAACCCTGCACTGCTCCCTGAGTGTTCCTGCAATCTCTGCTTGGAAATACAGTGGCTGACAGAAGTAAACAGAAGTAATTTACATGATCTCCATGATGGCAATATTGAATAAACCATATAAAGCTGGCATCACAAGTGGCTATCACATCATTCGGGCACTAACAGCCATCTAAGGCCCTGGAAGTTTGAAGCCCAAGTGAGGCCTATCAAAGACTCAGTTGGCATACTGCTCCCATTTAGCCACCTGTAAACAGCCTCAAGATCTCACTGGAGCATACTCTTAAATTCTGAAGTGAGACTTTCTGGAAGGAAGTTTTACAGACCTAGAGACATCTCATGTATTTGGACTTTCTTGTTTCAAAGACATCCAGTGCAGATGTGAGAACATCCTCAAAACTAAGAGTATCACGACCTATGCTACACAAAAGTAATTAAAAAAAATTTAAAAGAAATTAAAATTTAAAAGAAAATTTAAAAGAAATTAAAATTGTGAAATAAAAAGTACTTTCCTGATATTAAAGAATAAAATATCCTTCTATTAATTTCAGAAATTTCCAGGAATCTGAAACTGTAGACCTTGTACTGAATCATAAAGAATGTTTCTAATCCTGTGTGCATTAAAAGACAAGCTAAGTCTTACTGCATGTTAGGGCTACGAAAAATTCAGACTTGCAGCAGAAGTTACAGAGCATGTGTTGGTCGTCCAAACTCATTTTCAGTGTCACACAAAGCATTTTGGAGCAAAAGCAGCAGCATGTTTCACCAATTTGTTATTAGAAGTTCCTTTTTTCCCCTTATCCTCTAGAGTAATATTTCAGACAACACAGAAAATCAATTTTGTAAGGCAAACATGGGGGTGGGATCCATACTTGCAGGCAATCAGGTTGGAGAGCTTACACCTGGAGAGGGGCCCAGTTTCTTTGCTAGCTGTAAAAGGCTCCTTCATTTTGTGACAGAGCACTGATTAAAATCACAAGTCACTTATCTGTGCATTCTGAAAAGATGAAGTGGGGAAAGCGATGAATTCTATAGGGGCATTTGTCAAAATGAGTAGCACTACAAACATGGAAGCAACAAGATAAAAATTTCTTGTATTTGATAAAATAAACTTGAAATATGCTGTTTTGGAAGAGAACAGACTCACATAAGCACAACTCCATGGGATGATCAGGACAAGTGTAGAAGTTACCTAAGCTACACTTGGGAAAAGCTCCCCAACTCTGGGAACACCCCACTGTCTTCAGGAAGCAAAACCTGCAGAGACTAATCAACACCACATTTACTGCTGTTCCTGCTGGAAACAGATAACTGGATCAGTTTCATTTTCAAAACATTTTAAAAAGGAGACCTCAAACATTCCGTTGCTGTGAAGCAACATACAGGGAACATCACTTTTTCACTAGTGAGTGAAAAGACTGAAGGAACACAAATTACGAGGAACACAAATTTTGTCAGAAAGCAGAGAGCAGAAGCACCAGCCAAAGATGTGATACTGACAGACTTCATGAGACCCGTGGACAGCCCAACACACTCCGAACCTGAGGGCTGGGCTGCCATCCAGAGCTCCCTGACAAGCCATAAGGATGAGCCAATAGGAGCCTTCAGATATTCTATAGCTATAGAAGTGAAGCCTTGTACCTGGGCAGGAAAAATCCCTGGCTACTCCACAGGCTCCAGGTGTGCCAAAAGGGACCTGCAGCCACAAGACACAGCAGAATGAAGAGGAGGCAGGGAGTGCACCTTGGGCTGTGCAGCAGAAACACAACTGGCAGACTCAGGGATCTCACTCCTCAGTGCACAGCAGATCCACTCCAGAACACTGCACTCTGTCTGGGGCTCCAGCCATGTGTCAGAACAGTTGAGCTGGTTGCAGGTCATCCAGACTGTCAGAGAGGAGCAATTGCTCTGGAAAGGGCTGAGGGAATGGGGCTTATCCAGCATGGTAAAAACAAGGCTTTGCAAATACAGCCTTGCATTACCCACAGAAAGGTAAAACACAGAGGGCCAAGCTCTTCACAGCAGTACATCATGCAAGAGCAAAAGACACCAGACATACCCTGAAACAAGAACGGCTCAGACAGCACACAAGGCAAAGCATCTTCACTGTCTGGGCCATGAAACCACAGGGCAGGCTGCCCAGACAGGCTGTGCAGTCTCCAACCTTGGAGATTTTCAAGACTAGTCTAGTCAGGGCCCTGAGCAATCTGCTCTAACCTCAAGTTCACTGCACTTTTCACAGAAGGCTGTACTAGATGACTTCCTGAGGTTCCATCTGACCTGCATTATGATGATGCTTAGCATCAATAAACCCCATCAACAACAAGGCATTTACTTGAAGTATATCTTAATGGTGTCACCTTTGTCATCTGAGCAGCAGCGAATTACCTAAGCATCACCTTCATATATTAGTCTCCATCTGGCAAACACCCTCTGAAATCAACAGAGGAGTAAGACAGTAAGACAGGAATTTCCTAGAAAGATTCAGAGAAGAAGCCTAAACTGCATAATCTGGATTGCTTTCTAGAAGTATCTTTGCCTCTCCACTGAGACATAACAACCAAGAAATGGAGTCTCCTTGCATATTCTTCTTATGTATAAAGGGAGACTGCATTAAGATTTGTTTCAAAGATTAACTTGTGAATGAAGAGTCAGCACTTCTTCAGTGGTCTGTGCTCCCAAACAGGTACCAATTCCTTACAGAGGTAAGAAACTACCCTCCCAAACTCATTCTGATAGTATTACACATTGATCTTGAAGCTCCATACTGTAACCAGTTTTTCCAGAATAAGAACCAAATTCTCTTAAAGATAAATCCCAAAGAACACAAACAAAAAACAGGATAATGCTGGTTCACAAACAAGGTCTGGCAATCAGATGATTTCTCAGGAAACTTATCAGCTCCTCTTGTTTCAAACCCCTGATCTGGGTGGTCATTTCAGTGAACTCTGCTCTCAGGTAGGTGACAGGACTCAAGTGCAGGTCTCCACTCTTATGAGATTTTTCCACAGGCACATTTGGACAGATGAGATCCTGACTCCAACCAGGTCACAGAGCCAGCTTTTGATTCCTTCTCCTGGTTGCAGCAACATTAATTCATATCTCTTCATTTAAATTTCGTCATGGAATCTTCCCAGTTCTGCTCAGCTGATGGTAATTGTTGGTGTCTGCTGAAAGGCTTTTCATCCAGCACATGGAGACCTTGTCCTGACTCTCAGGTTCATTTCCTTCCAGATGTTACTGTACAGATTCTTCAGTCAGGTTTTTCATTTTCCTCCCATCTTCCTATTTCTACTCAGCTGTTCCTGGGTGAACACCCCTCCAATTAAAACAGAAGTATGGGTTCCTCTGGTTTGTTTTTTTCCCTTCCCCATGGTGACTCATGGGGAGACCCAGCAATTTCCACCCGCAAAGCTGGTAGTTTCGTTTTTAAGTTACCCTTTTTCACTGGTGAACTGTCAAAGCTTCTCTTTCAGGAAAAGTATTTTGCTACACCATAATAAAAGATTGAAAGAGAATGCAGGAAATAAATCGTACTTTATCAACTGTCACAGTTCTCCCTGAAAAGCAACAAATCCGGCCACTGGAACAGAATCTGTCAGCTTTGATGCTCAAGACCACACTGTTCTAAAGACAAAAGATTAAAATCTTTACACAATGAGAAAAAGCCTTCTAAATCCTGAGCTGAATGAGGTGTGGGATTAAAGCCCTTGGTTCCTGAGCATGAAGAACACGCAGTTGTGACTCTAAAGAGACACAACAAAGCCAAGTTTGTAAGCACAGCCCAGGAAGGACATCCTGGGGAAACACACCAACTTCCCCCCATTTCTAGGTTTCATGAAGGCTTGTGCTTTTTGGGACTATTCTGAAACTACTCCTTGCTATCAGCCTTGTGGTTAATAAAAATGTTTTTTAGCGTTTTTTAAACATCCATAAAATTTACAGGCAATATTGCTTTGCGCACAGGTACACTGAAGATGTCCCTACAGAGAGCTGTGGTGACATCACTGATATTCTAGCATGTCAAGGAAATTAAAATCAATTAATGAGCTCCTGAAACAAATCATCATTTCAAACCATGAGCACTGTAAAATTAAAGCTGAAACAAATAGGCAGTTGTTCCATTACCAGTAACTAAAGAAGCCTGGTTTGCTGCAAATGTGTCCTTCCACCTGATAATCCTGCCAGGCTGGAGACAGAGATGCTGTGCGCAATTTGGGGCTGGGCACTGAACAAATGGCCAGCAAGCTGCTGTGAAAGTCAACAAATCCTGTGTTGTGATAGTCTTTCCTCTGTCAGGGCACTCATCTGGGGCTCTGCATTGCTAACAGAGCAACAGTTTTCAAGGAACCCTTAACAGCCAAATGGGAACTACTTTCATATTTAATCACATTGGCCAACAGATAAAATCCAGCAGAGAGGACTGCCTATGGCAGGCCAGGATGCTCTGAGGGTACACGTTTCATTTCCTTCGGATGCCAGCTTACAAAGTCCAGTTGGTGTTTCCACTGAACAGGTACATCTAAATGTAATCATGACAAATATCTAATTTTCACTCAAGTAATTCAGGATAAATTTAGAGGGCTTTCCAGAAGGTCTAGATGTCTGAAGTAATAATTTGACCTGACTAACAAGTCTACTCAGGGTCGACCACAGGAAAGAATCACCAGAAAGTTTATCATCCACTTGGCAAGAAGCCCTACATTTTAACCTCTTTAATAAAAAATATAAATACAGGCATACTCACTCATTTTTTTCACCTCCAATTTTAAGAGGAAGTAGCAAATACGCATGCAGGTTTTGTTCTGCCACTTACCTTTCTAAACACCAGAGCAGCAGCAAAACAGAGGATGAGTGTAACATCAAATTGCTGTTCTCTAAGCAATGCATATGCAAGCCTTGAAAATTCTGCTGAAAATCTGGAATCTTGTTTTAAATTCTACCTTTGGCATAACAAGTTTTCAAGGCTTAATAAACTTTCAGACCAGAAGGGGAAAAACCCACCTATTTCTGCTGTAGAGATAACTAAGCAGTATGACAGAATTTACAAAAAGTAGATTATTTGCTACATGGTACACCTTAGGAGAAAGGCAAATAGATGTAATAGATGTATCTGTTGTGGCAGAGAGAAAGGTCACTATGATCCCATTCTCTGATGTGTCCAGTTTCCCTTTTATAGCCCTCTACTTGGCAGATGCACGAGGCAAGTGGGATGAAGCAGCAGAACACACATATTGTAAACTAAAAGCATCAGACAATCTACTTGTCTCAACCCTTCCCCCCCACCAAACCTACCAAAGGCCACTTTAGCTTTCCCATGCAATCTGCTTTCCAGCATATTTACACTTTAAATACCAAAACCAGATTATTACACAAAAACTCAGAGCAGCAGAAAATAAAACAAGATGGTAGGAAGATACACAGCTCATTATTTTTGATAGCTGAAGAACATGACTAAACAAAAAACTCTCCTCTTTAAGAAAGAGAGCAAGAAGCTGCATTCTACAAGGCAAACCACAGTGGAGCTCTGACTTGCACAGGACACTGAGGGGGATCACGCAGGCTAAGTTCAGCCTTGTAAGGCCAATGACCCCAGGTATCCCCTGCAGCCAGGCACTGGGACACTTGAGGGTGACCGAGCACAAGAGACTTGCAGAACTGCTCTCAATTAAGCTATCACATTGCTCTTGTTAACCAGTAGCATTGATTTAATTTCTCCTGGTTGTATAAAATTTGTACCTTAAGTGAAGCTAGTGGATGTTCTGGACCAAGTAAACTCCAATGAAAGGAAGCCAAATCTTCATCAGGTAGAATATGATTACCTGGAACATAATGCAGAACTCATTTAAGTGCACTGTAAAACATTACACACCGTTTCTACATACAGCAAACAAATCTGCAATCAGTCCTTAACTCCTGATCAAGAGGATTAACAGATTAAACTTGCAGATAGCGTTCCGTTACTCCGGAAAAAATGAATCAGCATGCTGCTGCTGCAGCAGCAAGAGCCACTTGGTGTGTGAGGACCACTCTTCCATGAAACCAGCTCACCTACAGCAGCAACAGAGCCAGGCACAACACAGAATCCACCTCAAGCCAGCACGTCCTATTAGGGAATCCTCAAAAGATGTCACAATGCAGGTGCAAGAGAGTAAGAACCTGTTCTGTTGCTCCCCGACACATGCTGGTAAGGCTTTCTGCAGCCCAGCATGTGCCATTACTGATCCACATGGGAGCTGCCTCTGGAATCTGCACTCTGCTCCACTGTGCAAGCATGGGTCAAGCAGCAAGGCACCAGCCAGGTTTACCTAACCCTCAGGAACACAGCAGCTTCAGTGACATGTAGCAGGTCCCTAGTTCCTGAAGTTTCTTTTGATGATCTGACCAGGTCAGATGGGACCTTGGGCTGGCAGCAGAGAAGGAATTGGCAAATTATTCTGTTGTTTCCATGGACAGAGATAAGAGACTGTGTTTACCACACTGTTCATACCTATGGAACATCACCTACATTGTTGGTTTTTTTTCCAAAGCACATCACACTCAAAAAAAAATTATTACTAGGAAACATTTAAAATATTTGTATTAATCAAAGACATAACTAATCAACCTCTGATGGATTTCCGTGGCTGTGGACCCAAACTTTACAAAGAGCTAAACAGAATGTGATAACACAATTCAGGAAGAAAACTTCAGGATATATTCAACACCTGGCTTTATGGAGCAGCAGTTTATTAGTGAATGTACTCTTCATAAAGAATATGAAAAAATTCTCAATATTACAACTAATGTTTTCTTTCTTGGTATTTTGTTGGTAAAATCATCTAGTTTGCTCTTAATGCTCTTTAACCTGTGAAAGCCAGGAAAGCTGCCTGGTGACAAGCAGACGTCTTCTCAGAGTGGGAAGTCTTTGTGTCCAATCAATACTTCACCCACTACCGAGATCTCCAGCAAGGAGATGTTATCGTTTTTTTTCATTAGGAGCTAAACTTTAATCTCACATCAGAAAGTTTCAACAAATTTGCATATAACCCCACTAATTCTGGTCAAGGTAAGATTAGACAATCTTTCTAGAACAGGCCTGCAAAACTCTACTGTAGCCAGTGCAGGACAGTTCTGTGATAATTGACAATCACTTCTGCAGACACTACCTTTTGAAACAGTCAGGGCTTCTCTCCCTTCCACCAAAACTTCAATTTTATTTGGTTTCCATCTGTCATTGCAGTTAATTCATCCCCCAGAACACACATACGCAGCGTTCGATCAATTCTCACCATGTACGCTGAAGTGCAGTAGTGTCTGAAGTGGTCCAATTAAGAGGTGATGCCTGTACTTACCTTATGCAGTTCTAAAATTTTACTGAGGAGCAGAACAAGATTCCATAACTAAAGATGTTACAAAGTGCTGTCACAGTGGGAAAGAGATCAGCGTTACATAAGCAACCTCTATTTCTTGACCTGGCTGAACAACCACAACATATATTGATTTTTCCCAATTTAATGGCTTATTTTAGTGTATGCCTTAGTTTTTTTTTTTTTTTTTTTTTTAATCAATTAGATGCTAATTGAAGCCACTGTCCTTTCTAAAGAGTTCACTGAATTAGAGCCTATATCTCACACTGGATTTGTTTTTCTACTTGCTGAAGCTTGGGTTGTTTATCTTTTTTTAAATTATTCTGAAGTATTTGAGTCAAAAGTTACAAAATAACCCAAATCAACTCCCTGTTTACATCAGCAGCAATTAGAACAGAAATTTTTAACAGCATGCTTGGAGGATGCAGTATCCAGGCCACTTTTTAACCACCCATTCCAAGAATATCCTTCATATTACAATGCTACAACTATAAACCCCTTTCTGATGTGAAGCTGTAAGAAGGAAAAAGAAAACCTGTAAACCAAGCCAACCAGCCACAATGTACACAGAACCTCATCTGAAAGCAATTTTTATGTTTGGTTTGTTGAGACAGTCAGAAAAATATTTTGAGGGAATACTGCAATAGACTTTATCCCTAAACAGAACTCAATCCCAAATCACTTGCCATTGAGAACAATTTTTTAACTACCCAGTTTAGTGTTGTTCCTCAGGCATCTCCAACTGTTCAATGTGAGATTCAAACTTTGAGGATGATTTTCCTTTTTCAGCATTCCTCAAATTCATTCTTGGAGTTAATGACAAGAAAGATTCTGAACACAAAGAAACTAGTTTTCTGGATACAGGGAAATACATCTGCAGCCCTAAAGCTGAATATGGATATCACAGCTATAGCAATTGTTTGGGCCTGCTGGAATTGCAAGCATTAACCCAGCAACTTAACTGTCATTATTTCTGAATACATTATTTTATTCCTATACAAAGTACTAGCATGGGGAGTTAAACTGCTGTACCCAGAAAAAAAATCACAATGCCTTACCATGTCATCAAATGTTCACTCAATTCCTTCCCATTGTGCTTCTATTTAACACAATCAAAAAAGACCCAAAGAGGCCACAGGAACAAGGACAGAATAAACTCTGAAGCCAAAGAAGTCCTCATATATTCAACAAAAATATAAAATTTTAGCTTAGAAAATGAGCCATGCTAATTTAAACACATTCCATGCTACACATACCTGTACGCATATAGGCAAAAAAAAAAGTTACTGTATTACCAAGGTTGCAAAAGTTAAACGTGTTGCCATTACTTCAAGCCAAATTGTATCTGTTTGTTGTCAGCTCATATAATCACTTTCCATCTAAATACCTAAAGTTCCTAAAATTCTCTCATATAAAAATAAAAAAAAGCTCCAAGTACAGGAAGATTTTCAGAGTATCTTCTGTTCTAATCCTGATTTCCATGAACTTTATTCTGCTTACTCATACTGAATACATATACACAAGAAATGCAAAAGAATACTCAAAACTAAACTTGTAGCTGACCTGGGGGTTTTTAACCTTTGTACCAATTTGACAGGGAGGGGGGGAAAGCAACCAAATCTCTCTAGAGTAATCATGTGAAATTACCTCCAATTTCTTTCTCCTAAGAACATGCTGAAAACTATTTGGTCATGAAAGACAAGAGAGGAAAACCAACCAAGAGTTTCTTGCATAAAACTGCAAAGCCTTCAGAAACTTTATCAGAACTTATCTCACCTACTGTTTGATATAAGCAAGAAAAGCCCCAGGAGGCCATGCAGCTGGCATTGTGTGGCAACTTAAAGCCACAGCTCCCATGAAGTCCATAAAGCGTATCTGCAACTGAGAAACTGCTTTTCTTTCCAGAAGTAATTCTTACTCACTGAACTGGCATGCCCCAACTTATTTATAGAGTCCAAAACAAAGCCAAGCAATAGTAGTCTGTCATGCAATTCCTGCAATGGCAGCTCAGCCATCCCTACTATTGCCTTTCCTCCCTACACCCATCCAGGCAGGAAAAACAAACTGACAAAAAGCAAGTCCAACTAGTCAAATATTTGTGGCTGTCTACTGCAAGATCCTTTGGATCTTTCCTTCTCAACATAGAAGGTGCCTTCCTGGACTGGGAACAATGTTAAAGACTGCTAAAATATTAGGATTTCAAACAGTAACACAAAGCCTCTCTCATTGAGAGCTTTCAAGAAAGTTTTATTCCTCTATCATGTAACCATACTGAAACAAAGTAAGTGAGAAACTAAAAAGAAAATTCAGTTTTCTTAATTTGTTTGCACAGCATGACAAGATCAAGAACATGGCTGTTCCCAAAAAGCATTTAGAATGCTATTATAAATAAATCTTATTAATTGGAGTCAACTTTGTCAGTACTTAATTCACTCTTCTGTCTGAGAGAGTATGACATTTATAACTCTATCACTGCTATGGAAATAGAGTAAGTGTCTTAAAACTGTCCCATTTAAGCAGAAATGTGAAACTGGAGACACTTCCACCTATGCTACTGAGTATGTGAACCTCATGGGCATGAGAAGCAGAAGTGCCAATAAAGTATACAGCCAAAACCAATGGAATGGTACAATGTCTGTCACTTGTGCTTTCAGAAATGCAGAGTTTCACTCAATTATAGCTCAATATATTTCTGTTGCACCTGACATACTGCCATATTTGCCCAATGTTCATTTCTGAGCGGAAAAAAATGCCCCAGCAAACCAAGCACCTTCACTCCATAGGTGTTATTTTCAGGTAGAATTCAGGACAAAAGCATACTTCCTGTCAGGAAAGTGTACCACTGAAACTAGACCTCATACACTATGCAAGACCCAAACTAGAACTACAACTGTCCTGGTTTCCCCCACCCACAGAGAACATTCTGGCTAGGCAGAGCTCTGCTGAACCCTTGCTTTCAACTCTTCTTTCTAGACAGCCACAATTTGCATTGCTCGAAGGTTTCTCCAAACTGGGCATGTCTGACCTCAAATACACATCCAGTCCACCTCACACAGCAAGAATGACTGGAACAAAGGGATGCCTTTCCCCAGGTACTTTGTCAAATTACACACACATTATATTAAAACCGTTAATAGCAATTGAAATCATAAGGCTGACTAGAAGCATCTTCACTTACCTAAAAGAGCAGCAAAAATAGGAAAGCGATTTGGATTCAGGTCCAGTTGCTTGGCAACTTCATGCATTAGGTATTGGCTTGTTGTGAGGCTTTTCCCATTCCGGCTCAGTTTTAGGGCATGGGCACTGAAATAGTAAGGGATGTTGCACAATGCATAATCGGAGTCATATGCAACCAAACCATGGAAACCTTTTTCTCTACAGAAAGCAATTACTTCTTGATGATGATCCTCAATGCTCTGCGCAACCTATAGTAGAAGACAGAACAATTAGCTTCAGCATAAATGGAAGCACTGATTGATCAAAACTATTATAATATAGTGGGTCTTTCTGAAACTATACATGTGAATTTACAATACTCAAGATATTTTTAAGGAATTAAAAAAATCTAGTGATGAAGCACATACAGACAAGACATAAGGAGCACTCGGAAGCACAGCACACGCTTCTGGAAGCCTGCATGCCACAGTGGCATAGTGAACTCATCTGAAAAAACCGCTTATTACCAGAAACACTTGAACTCTGAAGACATTACTGTTCCAGTGTCTCTACCAGCTCATGAGGAAAGCCTTGAGGCTGTGGGTACCCCAGCAGTTCAGCACACCATGATGCCCCCCATGATCAAACAAACCCATGATACTTCTGAAAGTTTTTTGGCCCTCTTTTAAACAGGCCAAACACAACCCCAGACAAACAAAGATAGCTTTGTTGACCTTTCAAATGCAAACCTTGCTGTATTAAGCCAACTTTTTTCCCATTTCCACCTCCAGCCTAATCCCTTCATGCACAACTGTATCTAGTGCAAACTGCTTTGAGTTTTTAGCCCAAACTTCACCTTCCACTCCTGTTGCCTAGCAAAGCACATATTTCAGGCTACAGAAATCAGATGACTTGAACAGACATGTGCAAGAAGACACAGGCCAATGCCGAATGTTGGATATATAAAAGGAACCCTTTCTAATCAAGAAGCTTATCCTGAAAGTCCCATGGGGACAGGTCAGGACCTACAGTCCTGCATTCCAACACAGCCTCAGAACTGCTGCAATTACAGTATGCATACAAGCACACTCAGCTACAGCCAGCTGAGGGTTTTGGATCCCTAATGCTTCTGCCATCCACAGACATAATACACACTCAGTGAAACAGAAATCCCCTTGGAAGTTGGGTGTTGGTATAACCCACCCTCATTAAGTTTTCCATTTTAACAACAATATGGAGAGCAAGCTACCCCAAAACAGACTAGTACAAAACTATTAACTTCAGTCTCCACAGCACACAGAACCACAGCTTTAGTGCCAGCAAGGCTATTTATTTCCTCTGCAGAACAGGTGACAAGGTCCCAAACTCCACAGCCCCTGCAGTCACCCACAGCAAGTTTACAGTGACCCTTCTTCTTCTATTCATGTCTTGCACTTGCTGAACCTGATGCTGAACTACTGTATTCCAGAGAGGTATGTCAAATTTTACTTCTCCCGTGCACCTTCATGAGATGCTCCCTTTCAAGTCAGATCCTGAGCAGCAAAACAGCCAGCAACTCACCTGCTCCTGCGAAGACCAGCTAGTTCACTAAGCTCTCACCACTACTAATTCTATCATCCCATAGTCTTCAGAAAATATTACTTCTTCAGAAATTTCCTTGACGGACTGTTTTTGAAATTTACTTTGTTTGTGAGAACACACATTTTTCTCACAACGATGCTGCCCTCTAGCATAAGGTGTGGGAGAAACCATAAACATTTTTGGAAAAATTTAAAGACATCAGATTTACATAGTTCCTAACTAAAGGAAGTCAACTTAGGCTTCACCCCACCCCCACCCACCAGTCTTCACAGGTTTTAAATTAGAAAAATCCCTCCGATATTTTTTAGTTAAGGGTAGATAGATTTATATTATGTTCCTATCTCTAAACCCAACCCCTCTGCATGCACAAAGAGCTCTCATCTATAAAAAACCAAGTGAGAACTCCTTCTGCAGCACTAGGTGTGACATGGGTGTGCACTTAATGCAAGAGAAGCTCTGTGTGCAGCTCCTCTGATTCTCTATGAGTTATTTCCTCTACCTCCACAGCCTCCAGTTCCCTCCCCATTTTATAGCGCTCTTTAACCCAGCATGAATCTGCTGTGTGTTCAGGGAATACCAGAATCCATGTTCAAATAACTGAACCATCACAGGGAAAGGAGTTGTATTTACCGAAGTACAGTTAACCCATAAAGCTCTAGCAAGATAGGACTCAGAGATATACCTCATGGCTCTCACAAATGCAAAGGTACCCAGGAATACGCAGGCTTCAAAAGCAACCCAGGGAGAGGGATGTGGTGAAAATCACAGCCAGGAATTTGGAATAATTTTCAAGTCTAAATCTTGTAAAAACATTAATGGTGCTGGTTCAGAAAGAGAGAATCCTGCCTGAGTAAATACACATGAGCACCTTTAAGTACTGAGAACAAAACAGTGTCCCCAAGTATTAGAGTTATTAAGAACTCCACTGCCTAAATATTTAAATTTTAGCAAAACTACTTAGCATAGAAGTTTCTTTTAAGAATTATTCTCCCCAAACTGAAAAACACCAGGTTACAATGAAACTAAGAACCCACAGGATATTTGTTATAACCTGGAGGAACCTGTTATTTTTATATCCTGCTAAAACCATCTGTGAGTGATTTATAATTGTTCTGAATAGAAGACATTACTTTTTCTCCTCTCTAACTAACTAAATGGATTAAATTCATGGCCAGTTCCTTGCTTCACACAGAAACCTACTCCAGACTCAAATGTTCCTAAAAATATGAAAATCAGTTTCATATTTAAAGTAAACCAGTCTTCTCAAACCCAACATCTCAAAACAAAGTGAGAAAACATTACAATTTAACAACTGTTTTATGCATATGTAGATTTTTAAAATCACCTATATATGTAGATAAAAATCGCATTTTCAAAATGCATTTGCTCTGTGCCCATGAGAAGAGCTACACCAGAGTGAGAGTGATAATAAAACTGAAGGAGGATTTAGAGAAAAACAGATACATGCAAAAGAGAAGAACAGCAGAGATGTGCTTTAAGCTCAGCACTATCTTTGATGTGTATTATGCATGTGACCACTATAACCATGAAACATCCTTCCTAACCTGAAAATTAATCCATTACAATTAGATTTATCAGCAGAGTTTCTTGACAACTGAAAAAAAAATGAGGCATCAAACAGAAATTGCTGATACCCTTCCCATCCCCAGGACAGCTGAGCAATGCAGAAAAACAGTGCAGTTGGGACATGCATGGTGGTGGCTCAGTGGTGTGGACAGCAACAACCTCTCCCCCCACACCCTTCCGTGTCTGGTAATAAGCTGCCAACTCCCAGGACTAAACCAACACGGACAAATAAATATACACCTCATAAACCTTCTCCATCAAACTGGGAGGATACTGTATTTCATGAGATTTTCAAGTTTGGGGTATTTTTTTAATGACAGAAAAGGAACACAGTATAACTGTGCTTACACTCTTATAATTGCTTCCATAGATTAGGAATAAGGTCTGTCACCAAGAAACCATAAACGAGCTAAAGCAGCTACACTGGAAAGTAAACAAAATGCTACAGGTAATACCACTGTCAAATGCAGCAACTCGGTTCAGATCTAATGTACCTGAATCAGGTCTGTAACAGAAAATGCTTAACAAACTAACAGCCACTTCAACATACCACAAAACTACTGGAAGCACTAAATTCCCATTGATATGAAAACATCTGGCTTCCTGTTGAGTACTATGCATTTCTGTGTTGCATTAAACCAAGTCTCTAACACATTAAAAGGAAAAAAAATCCTTATTTTACCCCATTCATTGTTTCTACTAATGATTTCTAGGTCTCGATAACAAATGAGGAAAATTTGTAATGCACCCACAAACCGGTCAAGGTAAGGACCTTCACTGCATGGGCCCTAAAACTTTTTGCTGAAAGAACAAAATTATTTCTTAGCTACAAAAGGTCTCCAAAAGTTCAAATGATAGGATGTTTTACTTATCATGCAAATTCCCACCATCCAAAAAACATAATACCACTTGGCTTCTACGAGGAACAGGAAAAATGACTGCAGCAGACACAGCCATAACCTCCTCACGTTAACCAAGGCCAAGCCCAAGGCATCACGTTTGGCAGAGCTGCACGTGCCCTGCAAGAAAAAGCTTCGCCTCCACTTCCAGTTCATTCCATACAAGCTTTGCCTGGCACCGCAGCCACGGCCGGGGCCACCACAGGGTGGGACCTCCACTGCCGAGTGGCCTGAACTTAGGATGTGCTCTAACTCGGCGCTCCTCCACGGATGGGCCTGGCCCAGCGAGCAGGGCACTATGAGGGAGCAACATGATTCCCGCCCTGTTGGCAGAACTAGGAGAAACTTCACCCCAAGACACCTGTGGGGTGAGCTCCTAGGAGAGAGGCCTCTCTACCCCAGGGCTGCAGCACAGCCAGAATGTTTCTAATCCGCTGAAAGGCCAAGTAACATTAAGGTGCTGCTAGTGACCCAGCAATTCCGAAGGTTACATAATATTTTTCTACACACAAAGTAATTTAAGATAATAAAGCCTAGGAGTATGTGTTTCCCTCCTGCTGCTCTTCCCTCACCAGCAGGAAGGTGAGCAGACAACTCCTAAAACTGCAGCTTCATCCCTGGGATTGCTTTTCCAGCATCTTGTGTTTCAATATACACAATCACTCAGCTGAACAGAAACCATCGTAAATCAGGAACGCCATGTGGAGAGATGCGATGTGGTCATATCCTGCAACCTTTGAAATCCTAGCCTTCGAGCGCAAGATGGCCATGGAGCCCAGCTCCGACATGAAGGGCTGTTTCTGGGGCGGGAAAAGTGAGGTTGCCCCTTAAAATAAGGCGTTTAAAAGAAGGACTGTCAGCTTGGCACTGCCGATTGCACGAACTAGAAGTGTTGCTGTTACGGAGTAAGGAGCCAGTTAGTCTACAACTGATTTTAAAAGCTTGTTGATACTGAGAAAACCCCGAGCAAACACAAAAACCTCCATAAAGCCAGAAGTGGCACCCTTGTATTTTTTGCAGCGAGGCATTTCCCCTTCAGCCCAAGTTTAAAACACCTCGCCTCAGCCGAGAACTTGTTGCAGATCCATCCTGCGCGAGAACTAAACTGATTAATTATTTTTACCTCCCCTCAATAACTACAGAGATGCTTTTAGCCCACCCGCTCTCCACTGCCGTACCACAACCCACAAGGCAAGAAGGGACATTTTGAGGCAAGAGAGTGAAAGAACATGGAGGCAGAAGCCGCCCTACTGCCGGGCCGGGCCATGGGCGCTGCCAGTCGCCCCGCCAAGGCCTCCCGGCCTCCGGCCTTGGCAAGGCGGCGGGCAATGCCATGTAAATAAGTCAAAATCCCTCGGGGATTGAGGCCGCCGAAAGTTGTGCCGCCCCCGCGGGTCTGGGCGACATTTTGAGGCGCTGAGGGGAGCGGCTGAGAGTGCCCTCCCTCCCCCCGCGAGCAGCCCCCGCTGCCATCTTGGAGCCGGGAGGGAGCGGCGGGGAGGGGGCGCCGGGACCCCCGGGCGGGGGGGGACCCCGGGCTCCTCCTCACCTTGATATGGAAGCGGATGAGGGCCAGGCGGATGCAGTGCGCCATGCAGACGGGCGGCAGGAACCAGACCTTAGGCGGCGGGGTGCCCTTGTTCTGGACGTGGCTGACGATCTGCTGCGCCGTCTGGCGCTCGTTGCCCTGGCGCTTTACCCACTCGTGCAACCGGGCCTTCTCCAGGGCGCCGTTGAAGAAGACGAAGAGCTCGATGTTGCCGTTGAAGCAGGCCTTGGCCAGGGCCGCCAGGTAGCCCAGCATGTGGTTCCACTGCCCGCCGCTCACCCAGTCCGTGTAGAAGCCGCCGTAGAGCCGGTGCAGGCAGTTGTCGGCGTCGATGAGAAGGCGCAGCGGGGTCTGGGGGGGGCCGCTGGCGGCCCCCACCCACGAGGCTGCCCCGCGCCAGCTTCTGCAGCTCGACGGGCACCACGGCGCTGGGGCAGTGCTTCTCGATGTAGTCCTGGAATCCCTGCACTCCCATGGTGAGGACCGGGCGGCGGCGGCGGGCGGGCGAGCGGGGGCCCGGCGGCGGCGGCAGCAGCGGGGTCTGGGCTCGGGCCGGGCGGCGCGGCGGCGGCGGGCGGGCGGTGGGAGCGGTGGAGCCGGGTGGGAGCGCTGGCTGCCGTCGGTGGCCGATCAGGGGGGAGTTGTATAGATTAGTGGGGGGCTCATGGCTGCCGCGGCCGCCATGTGCTGCGCTCACAGAGCCATAGCTCGGGGATCCGGGCGGCTGCGGCTCTGACTGCCGGGGGGCGGGGGAGCGGCCGGGCGCGCAGGAAGCCAACCCGCCGCCGCCGCCGCCTGCGGCAGCGAGAGCGGAACGGGCGGGACTTGGCGGCGGCGCCGCTGCCACTCACACACCGCGCGGAGCCGCAGCGGGAGCGTGGGGAGAGCGGAGCGCCCTCGGCGCCGCCCGTGCTCGGAGCCCAGAGCCCCTCACGGCCCTCTGCTCTGCCCTGCCCTGCGGCTCTGGCCCGGCCCGGCCCGACCGCCGGGGCCGTTGCATAACCCGGGCATGCGCGGGAGCGCGGCGGAAGCGAGTGGCGGGGAAGGGGAGGGGAGGGAGCGAGGAAGGGAGGAGGAGGAGCAGGAGCCGGGGGCGGCGTGCGGCGGCGGGAACCGGGGCAGAGTTCTCCGGGCTCGGCTCGGATCGGCCTGGCCCAGTCCTAGCCCCGCGCTGCCGCCAGCGGCGCTCCATCAGCCCCGCGGCCGCCGTGGCGGGCCCAGCTCGGGAGAACGGCGCCCCGGGCACGTGTCGCTCGTGGGTGTTCGGCCCTGACAGGGCAGGAGAAGTGTTCCCGCGGTGGTTCGGTTTCCGCGAGGCGCCGCGGGGCTCCTGGCCTGACGCCGCACCCGACCTGGCCATAGCGCCTCCAAGAAAGGTGATCGGCTGGCCTGGCCTCTCCCGGCTGAGCGTTTGCTGCTGCTGGTAAAGCTTCCAGGTCGTAGAATACCCCGAGCTGTAAGGGACCTACAAGGATCATCGAGTCCAACTCCTGCACAGGACACCCCAACAATCCCACCCCGAGTATCCCTGAGAGTGTTGTCCAAATGCTCCTGGAGCTCTGGCAGCCTTGGGGACCTGACCAAACCCTGGGGAGTCTGTTCAGTGCCCCAGCACCCTCTGGGGGAAGAGCCTTTCCCTGATATCCACCCTAACCCTCCCCTGGCCCAGCTCGAGCCGTTCCCTGGGTGCTGTCCCTGTCTCAGGGAGCAGAGATTGGAGCTGCCTCCTCGGCAGGAGCTGCAGCCCCTGGTGAGGTCTAACCTCAATCTTCCCCTCTCCAGCTGGGCAAACCAAGTGCCCTCAGCCACTCTTTGTAGGGCCCCTCCAGGCCCTTCCCCATGCTGTGTCCCTCCTTTGGACATTCTCTAATTGCTTAAGATCATTTTTGTATCGTGGCACCTGAAACTGCACACAAGACTTGAGGTGAGGCCACACTAGTGCAGAATAGGGATTCACAATCGCCTCCCTCGAGGATTTTTGTAGCCTTTTCACCTTAAACATGCTTAAAGTGGCAACTGCTTGCATCTTGAGATCTGCCATCCACAGGGCAGCCAAACTGTTGCCATAGCTGGTAAATAAGCATAAGTATGAACTATCAGGGAAGAAACCCATACATGAGCCATAGTATCAACTACTAGAAGAAATCTGCTCTTCACTGCACAGGCAGTGAGGAATTAACCGTCTTCAATTTTACCAGAAGAAATCATTTTTTAAAAGGCCAAGGTGCCCAGGCTCCAGAGGTTTCCTGCAAGTTTATCATTGCAGTAATACCACAACACCTGTGCAGTTCTCTGCCGTTCAGGTGTTGGAAAACTACAGGAAGTGTCAAGCTGCTGATGCTGTATGTTCGCATTAATATTTTATTAATGAGGAAAAGCATATCGTTAATGAGATTTCAGTCAGGCTGAATTGGCACCCACAGTAAATATTCCCAGCAGGGAATAGCTGTTGCAGCAGGAGTGGGCCAGCTCCCTTCCAGGCAGTGAGTGCAATGGGGGTGTGCCTGAGCCCAACTGGTGCAGCATCAGGATGACAGAGTAAAGAATCCTGGAAAAGCTATGGAAGTAATCAATGACAAGTGCATGTTTCTTCTTGGAAATCTGTTTTGGCTGTAATCTGAGTGTGGTTTCCTAAGTAAATATTCTGGTCTCTTTCTGAACTACTTTTCCCTTAGAATTCTTAGATTACACTGTAAGAATAGATATGTTATAGTAACATCGAAATCATAAAACTATTTAGAACTCTTCGAGGAACACACAAAATATGGTAGAAGGCCAATAGTGCTAATAGAAGGAAAGGGGATCAATGAGAAAAAAACTTCAGAATTTCAAATATTCTAAAAATGACCAAAATTTGGTCAAAATAACACATACTGCCATCCATGAGGTGTCTAAAAATCAGACTTTCAGACAGCCCTCCATGTATTCAATGCTCCAATAGTGCAAAGCTTGATCACAAATAAGCCATTTTGTAAGTAGTGTTGTGAGTAATAATTGAGTCAAGAAGAATTCACTTCTTGTCGTTAATTGTCTCACGGAGTCTTTAAGCTCAATAGTCTTAGGAATGCCAAATAATCTATAAATAAAAGATGATAAATTTGCTTGTATTTTTTTCTGTTTTGTTGTTTAGGAAGGAAACTAGTCCAGAGCACCTGCCACCAGGAGCCTGGCTGTCAGCATCTTTGGAGTCAGGGAGGCACAGCAGAACTGAGCACTGCCAGCTTGTGCCCAGCCACAAACACAGCCCGCCCTCCTCAATGAGAAGAAAGAGAGAGGAAAAGTATAAGGAGAAGCAAGGTTACTTCCAGAACGTATTTAATATAAGCTAAAAGTTTGGTCAGACGAGAAGACAGTGGAAAATAAGTTAAATTTATGGGAAACAAAATTACTCTGGAAAGCAGGTAGATTAAGCTAGACTTAAAGAGCAATTAATCAAAGACACAAGACAAACAAAGTGCTTTTCATCAGCCAGCAGCAGAAAGCCTGCAGGATTCATAAATCTTCTTCCTTAGCACTGAGACGCAATGTGTTCCACAGTTCGCAGATGCTGGTTGTATGAGGAAGGGTTAATAGCAGTTGGTGTTAAAGTCAGTGACTCATTATCCAGCCTGAACAGAGGCAAATTAGGAGTGGCTCCCTCAAAGGAAGGAACTGAACAGTCATTAGGAAGAACTAACGAATAACCTTGTCAGAGCAAGAGCAGAGGTGAATGTTATCAGTTTAGTCTTGGTTGCTCTGTTAAGGAAAGTCAGTCCTACAGCAAGATGAACATGGACACAGACTGTGGAAAAGACTAGCCACTGTGACCTGAAAGGTATATCTGCCTGTGAGGAATACGTAAATTAGTTATCCATGGGAAACACTTGTTCAGTGTAATTTCCCTTAATATTTCTCTTATTTTCTCAGCTTGGTGCATCTTGCTGTGGACCTGCTGCCCCAGAACTTCCCCATTCTTGCTGCTTTAGAAGAGCTCCCAGCCTTCACCTCACTGCCACGTCTACAAGTGGCCATGGGCTCACCCTGTGGGCAGGTGCTTTTCTGCATTGCTACTTCAGCACTTGCAGTTCTAGAATGCCTGTCACTTAGTCGGAAAAAGTTGCAAAAATAAAATAAATTGAAGAAAAAATGTTGAGGTTTGAAAAAGTATTGGGGATAAAATTTGTCACTTGTTGCAATCTTGCTCTGATTTTGTATCATCATATTTGTTACCACATGTGACATCACTTTCTTGTCTTTTACCTTGCTGCAATTAAACTATACACCATCACACAACATTTATAGGAGGAGGTTTTTCATGTTAAGATATCTCCACAAAATATCAACAAACACCATATTGCTTAAGCATATAATAACTTTTTTCAAATATCCATGATACTTCGGATGGAAGATTTTCCTCTTAGGACAAAGATGTGAATGTAGAAGGCACATCACTGAGTTATTTAAAACACTTATTTATCTCTGCATCAGCTCTCTAGGGACCACCAATCCAAAGATGATTCAAAAGGTAGCATACTTTACTGGAGCCACTGCTGTGCTCAAACTCAACATTTCTGATTGTCTATAGAGGCCAGCCCTTGAGAAGTTTGGCCCTTGGCATATGTGGGGTAATGTGGAGTATGATGGTGTTGCTCCAGCAAACTTTTAGGGCAAGAAAATGACTGACAGTGGGTCCTCCAAGCGCCTGGGAGAAGCAGGCTGGAGGAGGAGGGGGCAAAGACGCTGGCTGAAAGAATTCCTCCTTTCAGAGAACAAGCAGCGCTTTCACAGCAGTGGATGCTCAGCCACAGCACACTCTACACAGATTACATCAGGGCCATTAGCTGCCTTTGATTAGTTTTAAGAAACAAAAGCATGAAAATTTCAAGTTCTTAACTTGAATTTTCAAGGGAAAAAGTATAAATAATAAGGGCATTATGGAGCAGGCAGTGGGAACTCTTGGGGAGCAGTAGCACTGCTTCTTCGAAACCTGGAACAGTAAGTAGTGTGCTGTTCCTGTGGCAGTGGTTTGAGACATACAAAAAGCCTGTGTTTAAAGCCTGTTCTACTGCAGGTTTTGTGAGACTATCAATAATACTACAAAAAGATACTAATAGAATTCTGCAGGTTGATATTATAACAGATAAGATGCACTTGCCAGTGGTATCATGAGAGCACATCTGAGCTAAAATACATCTACTGCGGCCATTTCAGAAGAGCAGCTATTTACGATTGGAACACTTTAAAAACATACCATTTTTTGTTGGCGTTTTTGAAATTAACACAAGTATCTCAGGCATGGAAGTAACAGAATTAGCTACCTAAATGTGGGGTAGGGCTGCCAGGTTTGGGAATACCACCCATGCCAGACCTTCACTTTCAGTCTGCTACAGCAGCTGATTTCTTCATCTTGCCCAAAAGCACAGCAGCACAGTCTGCCAGCGCACCACCCGTAGTTGTGGATCACTCAGTTATGTGTCTTACCATGGTCTGCCCGTATTTCATCCCTACAGTTCTTGCTGCAGAGTCTAAAATGGAGGTATTTTTAAAAATTAAATTTATTTGAAATGCAAAGTATAAAATTCTGGTGCTGCACCTACTTGAATCAGCACATAGGATGAAATGAGGTTCATAAATGCAGAGTTTTCAAAGTAGTGGCTTGGACACAGGGATACTTTGTGCTGTTGCCTTTCCTGTCACATAATGGCTCTCCCATGTCCATTCCAGAGGCACAGCCACCACTCCTGGGACAGGGTGCTCCTTGAGCTGGTGCATTTGGAGAAGCAGACAATCTTCCTGTTGTGCAGAACTGGCCCACAAGCCACCAATTAGACTGCTCTGAATGGCAGCATTCTGTTTAAAGGGCTGCTAATTGTATTTTAATGATAATTTAAATGCTGCTGCTGATATTTTCAGAGACATTCAGATCAGTAATTACTCATAGTTTATGTTGAACTTTAAGCAGGCGCAGGCACAGCACTGTAGAAGCATCAACTAAAGCTACTAATGTTCTCAAAGGCCTTCACTGCCCTCCCACATGTCAAAAGCATCATCTCCTGTTCCCAGGCCCAAGCCCAGCCTGGGCTGCTCACATCTGGGATCCAGCAGCCCAGCTGCATCACAGGTTGTTGCAGCATTCTGGAAGTAAAAAAAGAGAAGCAGTTAATCAAATTTCATTCATTAAACAAAATTCTACCAATATTAATAAAAATTAACTTAAATTCTTACAAGGCCACTTCAGATCATTTTTCCATTAAGATAAAATACTAGCTTGATTGAACTGCATCCCTGAACATGGCATGGTGAGAATGTTTGCATAAACTCACCAGAAATGCTGGTCCTAACAAGCTGCTTGCACAGCCAGGAAGAACATCAATCTGTTGGAGCAAGTTCAGAGGAGGCTGCCAAGATGATCAGAAGGGTGGAGCACCTCTGCTACAAGGAAAGGCTGAGAGCATTGGGGCTGTTCAGCCTGGAGAAGAGAAGCTTCAGGCTGACTCAGTTGCAGCCTTCCAGTACCTGAAGGGAGCTTACAAGAGAAATGGAAAGAGGCTGTTTACAAGGACCTGGAGTGACCGAACAAGGGAGAATGGCTTCAGACTGACAGAGGACAAGTTTAGGTTAGATATTAGAAATTCTTGGGTGTGAGGGTGGTGAGGCCCTGGCAAAGGCTGCCCAGAGAAGCTGTGGCAGCCCCATCCCTGGAAGTGTCCAAGGCCAGGTTGGACAGGGCTTGGAGCATCCTAGGATAGTGGAGGATGTCCCTGCCCATGGCTGGGGTGGACCTGGATGATCTTTGAGGTCCATTCCAAGCCGTTCAACTCTAGGGTTCTCTGACTCTCTCCTTGCTGTTGCAGCAGGAGCAGTGATGTGGTGGGAATGTGACTGGCCTGCAGAGCTCACACTGCCAGAGCTGAGCTGTGCAGTGAGTCCAAGGGAGTAGAGTTTCCAAGGCTAGCAAATCAATACCTGCCATAAGCATGAAATTCCTTCCCAAATGTTTACTTGTATTCTGTACAAGATGGTCATAGTGTGTGGAGGAATCTATTATCCAGAAAAAATATTTAGAGTGCAAGTCACAGTTTTCCTTTTCAGAAATTCAGCCAAAACACACCAAATGTGCTATCCATGGGCAGTGATGTGCTGGTCAAGATGTTTATACATAAAACACTGTCAGTGAGAGTAAAGCACATATCTTGCCTGTGTAATTCATATCTACAAGTGGGGAAGCTGGCTGAACCCTGTTCTAAAATACATGCTTTTACGAGAATGGAGGTTAGCTTTAGTACAGTGGATTTTACATGCAAACCTAAGTGGTCAGAATTTGGAAGAGACTGTTAAGGATGCAGGAACAAAAGGGAGGCTTTTTTTCTCATTGGAAAATAAAATGCATGTAAACAAATCCTAATGCTGTGTGGTTTTGTTTGTTTTTTTTTTTTTTTGTGAATATTTATGTGAGATTAATCACTTTATAGTCCTAGACTATATTAGTCTGTATTCATTTCACAAAGCTACCAGTTTGATGTGAGATTGCTGGCCTAGGACAAGAGTGAGGAGCTTGCTCCATTCTCTGACCAGACACACGGTGAAGAGAGTGGGATCCTCTGTGCACTCCTTCCTCCAGTGGTGTTGTGCCTGGTGCTGCAAGAGCACCTCTGCCTGAGCAAGCCCCTGAAACAGCCTTAAAGGAGACATTTGCTTGTGCAGCTCAGGTGGCTGGTACAGAGCAATGAGATTTGCATGTGGGAAAAATTTTACATGCCATTTTTTGCAGCAAACTTACCTGAGAGTTTTACTTTCTATATAAATCATCTGTCTTGCTTGTCTGAGGAGGCTTTTAAGTGTGTTTTTTGTGCATGTCTCCATTTTCTGAGGGCTGTACAAGCCGTGGCAGCTTTGGAAATGAAAAGTCATGAAAAATTCTTGCACTTGGTTACCGAGTGCCGGGGTTTTTTTCCTTCTATGTCGTTGATGGTATTTGAAACTGAGTAGGTACAAGGGCAAATTATTCCTCTCTTTTCTGTTTCAGCAAGCATCTGCCTCAGCTGCCATCCTGCTCCTACAAACCCCACAGCTTGCACAGAGCAGCCGAGCTGAAATGATGCCAGGAAAGTGAAGATCTTGTAAGACAATGTTTAAACTTGTGTATTCCTAGCTTTTAAAATGACAGGTTAGTAATTTGGTTTTCATTCTTTTCAGCAAGATCTGAGATATTGGTGTCATAGGTTTTCTGTCTGATCTGCACAGGTTACTTCCATATCTTCATTTATCCTTTTAAAGATACATCACTTAAACTTTGTCCTGTGGCTTTCTTGCCTAAGATCAGCCAGGAATGTTTAAAATGTTTAAAAATTAAAGAATTAAATATTTTTGTATAATAGATACAAAATATGAAAAGAGTTAAACCCTGCAAGCTTGTCATTCAATGATAGAAACTTCTGGAAGTTGTACACACATGCAGGCTGGCCTGCACTCAGTGTCTTGACTACCATGAAACTAGAAATATTAATTAGCATAAAAAATTGTAATCTAGTTCTGAAAAAGAAAAAGGAAAACCAAAACACCAAGAAAAAAGGCAAATACTACACATCTCTCATTTATAAGAGCATTCTTATCTTCCAGAAGACATCAGTTTAATTCTCCAGTTACTCTCACTATACCCAGCAACTTTTGATCTCCCCCCATGTAATACAACACTGGAGAGTGTCTCTTTAAATTAATTTATAAAATAATTCTGGGCTGTGGGTGTCTTTGATTTGTTCCACTCTGCTAAAGTACAGAAGAGAAGAACATGTCGCTTAGCAACCCTGTTTAGCCAGCACTGGAGGAAGCAGGAGGGATGGATGGTCCAGAGCCACAAAAGGGGAGAATTAAGCCCCATCAGGAAACTAAATTTTGGAAACTAATCTTTCTCAAAACTGAAGCAAGCAAACATGGCTGTTTACAGAATTAGGTAATTGGATAATCTCACGTTTTCTTTTTTTTTTTTTTTTGGTATCCACTTACGGTCTTTTAATAGCAATCTTCCAACCAAATGGGAAAATCTGGCATGGGATGGACAACACAGGGTTTGACAGCTTCAGGGCTGGGTTGCAGGTGAAGGGAGCCTGAAATTTATTTTTAAGCCAGTTCAACAGATTTGAAATAGAATTAGTATTGTCAAGACCAATGGTAATGAATTTCATACCACAAGTTTAATCTTAACACTTCAAAAAATTTTGTGTGAGTCTCATCCTATTGTACAATTGGACAGCCTAAGTGTCCCCAGCCTGACTTATTCAGGGTCACTTACCTTGTTGTAAATAAACCCAGAAATCTCTGAGTGGTTACCAGGCTGTGATTCACTGGTAACTAGGTAACATCTTAGAGCTGCAAAAAAATATCATTTAGGAAAGTAACTTTGCACTAAAGCAAACAAGCAGCCCTCAGCCCTTTGTCCTTCTTGCAGCTGCAGGATGGTGATGTCCCAGGAGCCGTGGCAGGAGCAGGCACCAGCTCAAACCCTCCTGCTCATGCCCTTACTGAGCAGTGCTGGCCTAAAGCAGACTTGATTGATTTTTTTTTCCAAACATCAAATCCCATAGCAGTGTATGGCTGAGTTACGAAAGAAAAAATGATGCTAAAAACCTGTGTCAGGGGAAGAATCACAGAACTTCAGCATCTCAGACAAAAAATAGCTCAAAATTAAATACAAGCAAATTGTTACACGTGGTCTTCTGTTAATGATCATAAAGATTGTCCTAAATCTTCTTAATTTTTGCACTACTTTCATGTACTAATCACCTATAACTTATTAGTGAACAGTTAAGAGAATTCCTAAATTCTAATGGTTTGGGTTTCTCCCAGAGCTCAGTGCAGCCAAACCTGTGCTCAAACTCTGTAGTGAAACTGCAGATTATTAGACGGAGTACCTACCTCTATCCACAGGCAGGAAGCTTGTAAGGGAGGTGGTAAGTGCTAGTGTGGAGCTTATTCAGAGCTGAGGTTCTTAGAGTTAGTGTACTGAAGAACTTAATTCATAAGTGAGAAGATAATTTTTATTACCCATATGTAGCAAAGATCTGTACAGTAGAATAATGTCTTCAATGGGAATTTTACTGGTTACTGTAGGGGTGCCTGGATTTTACCCAGAATCTCTGAGTGTGCTTTTTGTATTGGCAAATGCTCATGTAATGTGATTCTTTAGAGAAATTTAATTACAGAAAAATGTGTAAGGCACTTGGCATTAAGTGGCTTAAGTTTGTTAACATACAGTATAGAGAAAAAAAGCCCAAATTAGAAGCAAATAACACTAGCTCAGCTGTGAGCATTTCCATAAAAACTGCTTTAGTAAGAAACTTCTATTTTTGTAGCACATATTTTCTCTATACTTTTATGGTGATTTTCTCTATACTTCCTGCTTTCAATTTTATGATCTAATCAAATATAGAGGCTTTATTTGAAGTGTCACAAGCTGAAGCAAATCCCTTGGACTTGACTTTGTCTTTGCTCTAAGATACACCACAGTTAACAATTCTTAACTGTAACTCAATATGAGAAAGTAATTTTGCTGAGAAAGAGGAGTAATCCAGCAACAGTAGAAGTCTTTTACTTGCACTTGTGTTTACAGTAGCAGTTTGTACATGTAGTGAGTTTTAATTTTAGGAAACAGAAATATGTCACATCCATAAGGCCAAGATGCTCTTTGTTGGAGATTCTTGTTACAAACACTTTCTGTGATTCTTGTAACAGATACACAACATCACTAGCTTCTGGAGCAGACCTTGTGAGGCTTATGGTCTTGAAGAATATGTTTTGGACTACACTGACTTCCAAAACTGTACAATTAACATAGCTTTCTGCTTATGGCATCCAGATTCCCAGATCAGGATGATGCATAGAAAAAGCACGCAGATAAAGCATAATTTGCCCAAACATGTCATCAGAAACTGACTTCCTAAAGGTATGTCTCAAGTTGGAGAATACAAACAGATGTGTGATACTTTTTCATTTCAGAGCAATCATAATATCACTATGATGCAGATTTCCTTCATTACTTCTTAATCTCAGTGCTGAAAGAGAGAAAGTGATCTAAATTTGCAGAAGCATCATGTTGAAGAACTCTCAGTTTAGTGCAGCAATTCTTGAAAATACATTGGCCCAGCTGACAGTACTGGGGAAAAGAAGATTATCTCTGTCATGGACCAACACTGCAACAGCCCCTGGTCTCTGGGAAGCAGCTCTAATCTAAAATATATCAGACTATTTCTTTGTCTTGTAATTTCCTCCTAAATGAAAATAGAATTATTCAGCTTTTTGTCATGATGTATAGAAAAGTGTGAAGTTAAAAATAAATCTCATCTCCTCCTCAGTAGAGGGACAATGGCTATCTTTTTAAACTAAAAGCCCACTGGTCCCATTGCCTTCTGCTAAACAGTCGGGCTTCACAGAAAGGTTTTTTAGTGTTTGAGGGTCAGTTTCCCCAGAGATCAATAATTACAGCAAGGAGAACTGCAGAGAGGTTGGACATCTTTACTGCCTGCAGTACTACCACCACGTCTGACTTCAGCACCAGGCAGCTGGAATATAAATGGACTGAAAAAATCACTGAAATACTTTGGCATTCTTTAGATGCAGAATTTGAAAGGATTACGAGTGTCTATTTTTAAAAGTAAATTAATAAAAGATATTGTAAGGCTATGAAAAATACTGTGTGGTATAAAGGAAAATCAGGAAATTCTTGTTTTTCTCACAGTGTGAGGCACACAGGCATTCACACAAAGAGATACAGTGTGTAAAAATATGGAAACAAACCAAAGAAAGCCAATCCCTGCTGGATTTCACTGTGTCCTGTCTGCCTGGTTCAGCTGAGTGGGGATCACGGGACAGCCTGCCCAAGCCAGCCCTGCTTATGCCTGTCTCTCACTGAAATCACCACGAGTATCACCCCAATGGTGCTGCAGCTCTGAAAATTTGTGACTGGAAGCAAATGGTTTTGAAGGAGAGAAAAAACAGGTGTAGAGAGGTCCTTGTCCTCAAAAAGCCTGTTGAACCACACTTTTTTCCTTGGAAGAAGTTATATTTATATGACAACTTTACATGTGGCAGTGACAGTGACAGCATATTTCCAAGAAAGTGGAATTATTAATGTCTTGGCAGTGTGAGATTTTTTTAATCCCAATTGCAAATGTTGCTCCGTGTGTCACAAAACCATTAGTTCCAACAGCCTGGTCTTGCCCATTAAAGGGGCATAACAACACCTCATGTTTGTGGCTGAGATATGAGGAGATGAAGGTGATACCAGTGTGTGACACATTGCAGTGGTGTGTCCTGTTGGCGAGGAGCTGGCTTTGAGAAAACAAGCCAGCTAGGGAGGTGTGTCGTCCTTCCTCTTTTCTGGTGTGTTAAGTTAGTTGATTGACATCATCTATATTAAGATTTTCATAACACCACTGGCTTAAATCTGAGTTTTACTATAGAAATACTGGTTGGATGGTGCCTTTAGATCAGCTCCTGCTGTCTGCTCAAAGCAGGACTTAACCGACACTGGATTAAGTCTGCTGTGATTTTACGTGGCCAATTGTTTGGTATCCCCCTCTGTGTAATCTCTTCCCTCTGCAGTCCTCAACATTTTCAGATTTTAAGATCATGACAGATCTGTCTCTGCAAAACACTGTTTTTAGCAAAACATCACATGTCCACAAAGATACATTCCTGATTTCTTTTTTTGAAATCTGAGTTATAATGAGGATAAATGGTATGTGATTCCTTAAACCTAAAGGAGACATCCAACATAAAAAATCAATCTTAATTCTAAAATGGCTATTTTAGTCATGACTTGTAATCTATGCAGTTTTGTCTACTTGATAATACCCAGCTTAGTGTTAGATCTAAAAAAAAAAATGAAATCAGAAAACTACTCCTTTGATACACATTAAATTATTCAGTTAGTAAATTAGTGAATCTTATTAGTTATTAGCATGTTACACTTCTTGATGTTGCTCATGAAGAATGCCTATGGAAATGAGGGGGAAAAAATTGCCTTTTGAAGTTCTGTCACTTGATATGTTGACATTTCTTTTAATTTGTGACTGTCCTCTTGAATGCAGTATTCCACTGTCTGCTTTTATGAGAGATTCTTCATTTTTAATTTGTTCTTCCATTAATCAAACTTTTTTTTTTTTTAATGGGTAACTCTCAAAAAAATTAGCCTTTCAAGGAAACCATGTTCTCCTAAATAGTTATTAATATCTTTTCCATTCAGTACTCTTAGCTCTTTTTCATTAGGGGGCTTTCAAGGCCTGGTTAACCTGTGCCTGGTACTACTGAAGACAGCAAGAATCTCGCTGCAGATTTCAGGGAGAGCAAGAGCAGACCCTGGGAGTGAAGAAACATCATTTGTATTCACTTTGGCAGATGACTGTGTTCTAGGAGGACCTACAAACAGTTCTTGAGGCTCTCGGGTAGACTGAGGAGGGAGTAAAATGAGTGAAAGTTAAAAAGGTATGTTGCCTTCTCTTTTTCATCCTCCTTATGGTCCAGGTTTCCATTTTCAGAAGATTCCATCAGCTGCAGCAGCTGTGCTAAGGAGTCTCTATTAGACTCCCCTGTTCACAGTGCTGGAAATGAAAAGTTCCCTTTTATTTTAAGCCAATGTACATTACATAAACATAAACCCATTCAAACCAACAGTCATTCTGTATCTGAAGCTATTTGCTGTTTTCATCTGCAGTTATGCACAGCCAGTTTCAGTGGGGTCTCATTCTCTACCTCAGGTTTCTATAAGAAACAGAAAATAACAGTTGGCTATTTTGTCTCTGCTAGTCCTGATTTTGCAATCCCTAAAGACCAACATCTTCCTTTTAAATAGACTCTGGACATTTTTGGAAAGAAATAGATCAAGAACTTTGATAGAAAAAAAGGCTCAGAAACATCAACACCTTTCAGGAAAAAAATTATATGAGATTAATGAAATTGAAAAAAAAATTACAAATAAAACCCCAGGTGATCCAACACAGGTTGTAAAAGTCATTATAAATGGCTGACCAAACAACCATCATGGAGTCATAATTTAGAGGGAAGCTTCACTTTGGAGAAGAGCAATGTTTATAGAGATGCTAATTTTATCTTTTTGAATACTATTAAAATACCTATTAAAAGTAACAAGTTGTTGTCCAAAATACTGCAGTGCAGCTCAGAGGAGAGCTAGCACAGGCTGTGAACTAGCCTCACATGGTGATCTATGTCTGATGCCATAAGAAATACACTATTTCAAGAGCCCAGGGAAGCTGTATAGGTAGAGCCCTGTTCTTGCTGCAATGATAGTTTTGCTAGTGACATCAGTGAATTGATGTTTTCCTCTGATTTTAGCCCATACAAGTTTAAATACTGAGCCAGGAAACTGATAGCAGTTCTACTGCATGTAATATCAGTGATTTTAAATATATTTGCTTAGGAGGATTACTAGATGGAATTTGAAAAGTGATTTATTATCGGAAATTATTTTTGTTTGTTTATTCACCCGGTTTTCCTAATTGTGACATGTTATTTTGTATGGTAGTGTGCCTCTGCTGTACCAGGACATGATATGCACTTAAGCCTTTGGGTATATGAGATGCGTTGTTTTCCTTCCCCATTCCACTGGAAAATCAACAAAAGCAAGTCTTCAATTGCATGAATTTCATTATGACCCACTTTAGCAGGCACGTAAATCCTGCAATGATAATTTATCTTTGAACTCATTAGTAGTGGTGCAAAATTAACAAGTAAGCTGCAGGAACATGCAGTTGCTCTGTATTTACCTGGTACTTGCCGTGCAGTTGTGGCGTAATTACGGAGATTATACCTGCTCTCTAGAGTAGGAGTACATGGTGTACCTCATTTTGTGCTATTTCACACAGCAAAGCAGACCCCAGCGCGACGGAGCTGAACAAAAATTCCATTCTGCAGTGGGTGGAAGGGAGCCACGGGCAGGGAGTGGGCAGGAGTCGCACTGAGAGCCGCGGTCCAGAGCAGTGCCGCTGTCGGGGCTGCCCGGGGTCACAGCCTGCCTGCTGCAGCTCACGGGGCTTGGGTTTGGGACTGCCACCCTTGCAGTGAGGTAGTCAACTTGAACATGCAGATTCAAAGTCAGGCAGGTGGATTCAGGATTTTTTAGTATAGTAACTTTCCCCTCTGATGTATACTATGTTAGGTTTTTGTACTAATTACAGGAAATGCATGGGAAGATTCTATCTTCCTACAAAGTTTTAATTTTTTAAAGTTTATTTGATGCTAGCACATCCTCACTGTTTTGCCCTATTGGTACAAACTCCATTGGTATCACAGTACCAAATGTGAAGTTGCAGCACATAGGTGCTGGGAAAAAAATACCAGCAAGTGGTGAAAAGTGCAAAGAAATAATGCTGTGCCTCTGAGTTGATCACATTTCATATGATTCAGCATAAACTATAAGGAAAACTAAGTTTAAAGTTTCTATTATGTTTGAGATCCGCATTGAACAGGGAGGGGAATACTGTACACATCACTTGGTGCAGAAATTGCCGTGCCACTGCTCCAAGGCAGACTTTCCACTCTTGCATGCAGTTTTGCCTTCTCTGAGGAGAAAGCACAGGCCTTTCTAGAGCATGGGATACAGCACCACACTAGTTAAGCAACTCAGCAGAAGAAACATGGATTTATTTGCTGTTGCCAAAGAGTAAAATTTCACTTCAGCAGACAGTAAAACTGTCTAAGAGTTCCCTGTTCTGCTCCAGGTGGAAGGAAAAGGAGGGAGCTTTTCGAAGTGTAAATTATTGTTGTTCAGCTTCATAATAATTTTCCTGTCTTGAGGGACTTGATTTCCAAGTAGAGTTAACAGATTCTCATTCTGAAGGGCCAGCAGTGTGACATGACAGGGCATGAGCTGTGCTGTATTGATTTCTAGCATCATATTGGCAGTGTTCAACTACATCACCAAAATGAGATACAGATTACAACAATATAATTATTTCATTTGAATTCACTCTGAATTTCATTTGATTTCACTCTGTGCCACAGCCAGAGCTCTCATGGTTTTTATGCGTTCTGCTGACCTTGGCAAGGTGGGTAGGGCTCCCCCATCCCCATGACTGGGCTGCATCTGGCACCCAGCTTGGTGGACAAACCTAAAACTGTTTGTTTGAACCTTGGGTTCAGGGAACTTTGATGCTTAACATCAATAACTTATTTCTGTCACAAACTACATTATCTGAGGAGTTGTTCATGAGCAGTGAGAGTTAACATCTCAGTCCATCTCAGATGGTGCTGGTTAAGGATGTGAACACAGTGCACTAAGTCTTTTCTTTACAGACAGATTTAAAAATCATTTCAGAAGAAGTTAGAGAGCAAAAATAAAATAAAACTTCTTTTCCAAAAATAATATTTGAAAAAATGGTAATTGGTTTCTCACTAGCAGTATTTCTATGTGGATTTTAAAAATTTTTAAATTAAAAAATCTTTTAAATAAATATCTTTTATTTTTAAATAAAATCTTCCTGTTTTCATAGTGGATAGTAAGGAACAATGGAAGACATGACTGTCTTGTGTCCCATTTACAATCACAAACATCATCATCCATGAATTCCATGCCTTTTTCATTTCCATTTTTCCTACTTAACATCACAGAGTGCTGGGGTGGCAGCTGCAGCAGCTGTTTACTGTAGCTGGAATACCAGCAAAGCATTTCCCTGGCACATCAACCAGAGCCAAGCCTGTATTTTACAGGCACCTTCAAAGCAAACATTTCAGGCCAACTATGAGACTTGGATTTGAAATTCTAAAGCTCCTTAGCTCTGGTGTACCATGGCACTCAGGCTTTGACTTTTACCTCCTTTTCCATATTGTCAGTCACTCCAATGCTTTTCTTTGTGAGAGGATGCAAGGTACCCAATTCAGCTCCCATTGAAAAGTACAATCATTCCTTTCAACTTTTCTTTTAAAAGACAGTGTTCTACAGTCTGAGGTGGGCACTTTCCTCCCTCTAAAAAATGGAGAAAGAACTCTGCACTGAGTCCAGCATGGTCCTGATCAGACTTTTCAGCTGGGGTTCCGATACAGCCTTGTTTTTAATTCAAGCATTACAACAACCAGGAGAATCCTGCCATTATTTCTAGGAATGAAGTAATCTTTAAATGGTGAAATTGTGCATAATTTCAATTGTTCTCAGGGAGAATACTCAAGACTGGCTCTTTTGATGTTTTGTTCACAGACACGTGATGCAAGTGTATATATAGAATGAATGGACTTGGGACAAATGTTTGAAGACTTCTTGCAACAAGTTGCTCACAAATTATCTACAGCAAGAGTTATTTCCAGAATGGTTATTGCACATGTGTTTGGAAAAAGATATTCAAGCAAATCAATCTGCTTGTGGACAAATAATGAAAAGAGAAAAAGGAAAAATTCCTCTAACAAATATGAAACTGCAAATTATTCACTCAGCTGAGTTGGCAACAATGAATTTTTATGGTAGTAGATGCTGATGGAGTAGGAGGTAACTGTGTGAAGAATGATTGGTTTGATATCTTATATTGCAATTCTGGAAGGGCTTCAATTTCTAATTTAAAAGCCATCTTCCTCCATTTACCCAGTAAAGAAAACAAAATGATAGTTGATTTCTGTGAGCTGTTTTGTGCAGATAGGATCTATTTTATGTCCTCTAGACACTGACGATGTCAGCTCATAAGAAAGAGTGGTTATTTATTAGAAAAGATCTCTTTTGCCAGGAAAAACCCCCAAAGCCTTCCTAAGGATGAATATTGCCATCACAATCCTCTTTGCATCTTCCCAGGAAAGATATGTAATGGGTCTGAACTTGGTGCATCTTTGAGTTGTGGAGCCTTGTGTAAGCTTCACCTCCACAGCCCATTTTTTGGTACAAACAGTGATTTACTTTCCTCTTGGAAGAATACAAAGCACATCTGGGACATCTCTGAACTAAGAGCACCTTTTGCTTCTCCTTCCCCGTTCCTGGGATGAAGCCAGCCACCCTTTTGGTGTGAGGCTCTGGGCTGCTGCAGTGGGATGCCAGCAGAGTTGTCTTCTTTTCCAAACAAAGTGACTATAGCATGCTCTGTTTATGCCTGTGGAGTGGTGATGAGAGTTTAGCATTCAATTATTCTTAACTCCTTACATGTGTATTCTTGATTGAATATGCAACTCCTAATTTATTCTGGAGCAGGCACATGCTCTCTTCCAAGGCATAGCAGATGTGAGGGAGTCTGCTTCATCGCTACTGCTTTACTTCACAAAAACCTTAAAATGCTAAAGCCATAAATAGGCATTATACCACAATATTTGGCTGAATGATCTCCAATGTTACTGCAGATCTTAGTCATAGTGAAAACTTTTACAAGCTACTTTGAGCTAATGGCAAAATAGTTTTCCTTTAAAGCAGTGATGTGTTCCTTTCCACAAATGCTAATTGCCATGATTGTATTGTAAGTTCTGGGCTTAGTTACACTGAGCTTGAGTTGTTATAACTTAACTCTAACCATTGACAAGAGATTAATTTTTCCCTTTCTGTGGTTTTAGAGAGAAAGATACCATGACTGAGACTCTTTTGTGTCACCAAAGTCAACTATGGCAAAAAGGTGGATTTCTGCAAGAATGTTCTAGGCAACCTCCTCAGCCACAGAAGTATGTGCTGCAGAAGGTGATGCTCAGGAGCCGTTTCCACTAGGATACAGGATGAGGATATCTGCATCCAGCTGAGCTGTGCCAAAACTACCTCGACTTCCTGCCTCATACCTTTTTGTCCATGCTGCAAATCCACGTTAGTTTCAAGACTGCTTGAAATGTCTGTGGCTGGCAATGCCAGCCCACGGCTGGTGAACATCCTACTCACTGCTGGTGCTTTAGGAGCCCTTTCTGCAGCACCTGCCTCCTTGGGATAGGAGCTGGGGCATACAGTAATTCATCACCTCATTGTCAGAGCATATGTTGGTGGACTAACTTCAACAATTTCACTGCAGGAGAGCGTTAATTCCAACGATTGTAAGGATATAGACAAATTTCTCAGCCTGCTTCAGTCTATGAATTGCAGATACATATACAGGTTGTTTGATCCTGGATACAAAACCCACCACTGCCCTCTATATCTTATGTTCTTCATTCCCTACAATTTGGGAGCATTTGCCCAGAAAGGATAAGAAAACATTCAGCTGCTGCAGGTCCTCCTAAACCCACCTTTTTTTTTTTTTTTTTTTTTTGTTAGTTTGTTTAATTTGCTACATATTATTAACTCCACTGAGTTTCTGCCAGGCAGAATTTGCAACTCAAAGTACCCCATGATTGTGCTGCAACACTGCCAGGAATTGAATACCACTAGTCTTCATAATGGCTGTTTTTCCAAAGAACAGGTATAGCAGACAGGCTATTTTAGGCTATAAATGGAAATCAGGAAATGAGATTTTCTTTCCCTGCTAGTTCCTCTCCTGGGAATTTTAGTCCTTTTCTCTGTGCACATGCTTTGGTTGTTGGTATATTGGTAATGTGGGTCTCACAAACCATCTGTCACTGGAACCTGTTCTGAAGTGCTGCAATGCCAGTGAACATGGGAAGTCATTCCCACTAGTACCAATGTGCTGTTTGTGGATATAATATCACGTATAAGACCAAAACCGGATCAGGATAGCCTGATATACCCCATGATTATGGGGACAGGTGATTCAAAAATAAGGTTTACAAAGTAAGTAAAGGTACTTCCCAGCTACCTGCACTTCCTTTTCTAACAGTTCTAATCCATTTGCAACTCTCAGTTTTGCAGATTGCCTGTTACCTCCTGTGGATGATCGAAGTCTAGTCATGAATGCAGGCACTCTGGACTTGCAGCCCTGTCAATATCAGGAATGTCTGGACTTGCCTTCAGTTTATAGGACGGACATTGCCATCTAAATAATCCATATCATATGGATCTAATGCAAGATCTTTGCATGGCCTTTAAATCTGAGAAGTTCCAATTATCATTCTTCTATCATCAATTCTTCTGTCATTGATTCTATCATTCTTCATGAATTATGTATTTTTCTCTTTTCTGGAAAAAGCTTTGCATTATTAGGAGCTAAAGAGATTAGGTTTTGCTACAGCAACATGATCTCAGAACTTGAGAACAAACCCTTAGCATCATATGCTCTTTTCTGTTGACCATAATGGTAATGAGAAGCATTTTCTGGGCTAGAAAATACCCTCATTAGTTCATGACAAGGTGATTCTAGGACTGTATGCCCCTGTTTGATTAAATGCTAATCACAGGTGTCCTTTGATAGGGTCAAAAAATAATTACCCTTTGATATTTTAGTCAATTGGAGTACTACTGAGAAGCACTGTTTTCATGCCTATAGAAATAAAGAACCCATTTAACCTTGGAAAAATATGATTCATGCTATTTTCTTTACTGAAGGAAAAGGAGTGGGCTTTTTTGAGCACAGACCTATTCAGTGAGAGATATGTTAGTGTTCTGGGGTGACTTTATGATGCTTGTATCCCCATTGGTCAGTTCAGCCCAGAAATAAATTTTGCACCTTTAGGACTGGTTCCAAGAGTGAAGGGGCGGAGGGCAAGAAGAAGCGCAGAGTTTGTTGGCAGAACCTGCACTTGCTCCCCCACATCCTTCTCCTGGACTGTGTTGTCTATGGACAGACAAGACAGCAGGCCAGAGCTCTCCTTTGCTTTTGAGTTAGTATTTAGCTAGCTGAGGCAGGGCATTTCTCTGGACTGTGTTTTTTCTTTCTTTGTGGAACAGTTTAAACCTGCTCTGGACTGAACACCCAGAAGAGCGCCAGCAGCTCACACCTGTGGCCCACCAGGCTGGGCCTGGGCTGCAGCATTTCCAGGGCCAGAGGGACTGATAAGAGACTGAGTGAGATGACCTACAACCCTCGGAAAGGACTTTCTGTGTTTGTCATCATTTCGAAGCAGTGAGAGGTTTTATTGTTTAATATTGTTAATTTTTTTTGTGCTGGTGAATATTTTGCCTGTTAAACAAAGAGGATTTTTTTTCCACTTTCCTCCAAAGAAAGCTTTTCCCAAACCAGGAATGGCCACTTAAATCTGCTTTCTAGAGGAACCTCTTTGGTGGTTTACTCCCAGATTTGTCCTAAACCAAGACAAATACAATTTTTTGGTGCCCAACGCTGGTCTCAAGAAAGTGGAAAAACCTCTACCTATTGATATTTTTTGTACTTGCTCTATAATGGGATAAAGCAGTCAGTGGCCATGTTGCTTGAATTCATAATGTCTCTTGGGGTGGACCCCTTCATGTTTTTTTAGTCCCTAGGCTTTTTTGAAGTTTCAATACCTTTCTGGTCTCTAGGTTTGTTTTCCTGTCCAGAAATAGCTCAAATATTGTCCCTAACACATAGCTTTTACAGTAAGGGGCCACATATTAGAATAGCTATTGTGCTGGGCTCAGTGGTAATGATTTATAGGGAGTGTACAAAGGTACTGGAATCTGTTCAAGGTATGTATGGTTTATGGTTTTTTCATTCTACCCTGTGTGCCTGTACCAGTAGCATGTTTTGGAGGTTTATTAGTAATTGCACCCAGTTTGTTAGAGGAGGAGCAAGGGATGAAGCTTTTCAACCTTTCCTTTCCTTCTTCTCCTTTAGGTCACTTTTTGAAAATGTTCAGTTTCCCCTGAATGTTAAAGAGACCACTTTCCCGGTATTTAATCTGGTATGTTTCTTCTATGTGGTCTGCAACTTCTCTAGAATATGGGCTGAGATGTCCAGCAGAGCTGATGAGACCCCTGACTCAGGAGTAGACCCACATGTGGGAAATTCTGAATGGTGTGGAGAATGAGAGAGAATGGGAATTTTTACATAAACAAATTCAGCACCCAGACAACGTGGGGAAATATCTGGAAGAGAACTGCCATGATGACTCTAAGGAGAAAAAGATCATTGCAGTGAGCTGGGACCTGGCATATGCTTATTGCACCCTGCTAGATACTGTAGGGCAGCAGACAGACAAAGGGGGGCAGGGAGATAAATCAGCAGCTATCCCAGTCACTCAGGCTGCAGCCAACAGCCCAGCTACTCAGGTTGTAGCTAAAGCAGACAGTGAGCCTAAGCCTGCAGCTAAGCCAGACAGTGAGCCTAAGCCACTGGCAGTCACCACCGGAAAGAAGCACACAATCATCACACAGCTAGTGATCAGTGATGATGATATGGGGGAAGAACCCTCAATGCCAATTCCTGACAAAAAAGTCAGAGTCAAAGCAACTGGCACAAGATCAGAGGCCAGTATTGAGTCCTTTTCCCTAAGGGACCTTGGTGGCCTAAGAAAGGATTACACTCAACGACCTGATGAGTCTGTAATTAGTTGGTTGGTCCATCTTTGGGATGCTGCAGGGGAGGCTACAATTCTGGATGGCATTGAAGTGAGACATTTGGGATCCCTGTCACATGATCCTGTCATTGACCAAGGAATGATGAGGGGGGCTAACCCTCACAGCCTCTGGGCACAGGACCTTAGAAGTGTGTCACAAAGATACCTGTGTGCAGACAATCTCTATATGGAGCAAATCCAATGGAAGACCATAAAACAAGAGATTCAACACTTGAGAAAAATAGCAGTGGCAGAGATTTTCTTCCCAGATGACCTAAACACTGTAAATCCAGACTTAGTACCATGTACATCTGTGACGTGGCAAAAACCTGTACAGCTTGGGCCACATGAATATGCTTCTGCTTTAGCAATAATAAAGCAGGATGATGGAGAGGAGTCCATACTTAATATGGCAAAGAAGCTCCAAGCATATGCATATGCATGGCCCAACCTATGCAAGAATCACAGCTATAGAAACACGTCTGCAGAAATTAAAAGATAAGATAGAGGAGAATGTCAAGAAACTCAGGGAGGAGATTAAAAACTACCTTCTCCAAATCTTGGCAATACAAATCAAAATGTCTGGTACCAAACACAGACGTCCCCCAGATAGGGAGATAAGCTACACCCCACGAGCTGAGCTGTGGTTCTTCCTGAGTGATTGTGGAGAAAATATGAAGAAATGGGATAGAAAATCTACTGTTGCTCTGGCACAATGGGTGTTTGAATTGAAAGACAGCAAGACTCAGAGGAGAAGTTCCACCAAAAAAGAAGCAGCCCCAGTAGCCCATAGCCAAATTGCCAGCTATAACAATGATAACATGTCAAATCCCCTTGAAAGAACCTCCAAAACATATGCCCAAGGAAAGAAGGATAACCAAGCTTAGAGAGGCCCTGCCTCTAGCCAGGTAGAGGCTAGGGAAAAGCATGTTTTTTTTGAGCTGTATTGATTCATTGGCCTGGCACACCTGAACAACAAAAATATGAGACTTTAGTTGACGGTGGTTTGCAGTGCACATTAATCCCATTGAAACACGTAGGGTCATGTCTTGGTTTGGAAAGACAGATGTCTGCTAAGTAAGGCAGGAGCCTCCCCCCCTGAAATGGAAAAAAAAAATCTAGACCGACCCCCCCCTCCCTCCGAATTGTTATAAATTTGAAATTGAGGTGGGGCTCTCAGGAAAATATATGGGAGCAGGAATAACAGTTCTTTATTAGGAAAGAAAATAAAAAGCTAAAATAAACAATGCAGTTAACCAAAACAACACTGATAGAGTCAGAATACAACCTGACACTACTATTAGTCAGGGTGTTGGTTGCAGTCCAATTGAAACTGTGGTTGCAGTCCTCCTGGAGTGTCAGGTGTGGTTCTGTTGGAGCTGTGATCCTGTAGAAAAGGGTGTAGTCTTCCTGCAGTGCAAGAGGCAGCTCTTCCTCTGGGAAATCCAGTGCAGAAAAAGTTGTGCTGGTGTTCCAGAAACTCAAGATTATATCCAGGTAGAAATGCTTGGCTCCTCCCCCTGGGCAGAGCATCTCACAATGGGATGTTATTGTTGTTATCAGTCACACAGTGACATTCAATAGCCCATTATCAACAGATGTCTCCCCTGAGAGAAGATTGGTTGTGAAAGAGATAAGGAAAACTGCCCACTTAACAGAAGACAACTGCCCTACAGATGGCAATGGAATACATCTTGCCTTTCAGTCTGGGACAGGGCAGAACCTGTTTCTATTGCTAGCATGACAGGAGGATCACAGACTTTTCCTTGGTGGAAGCTGATGTAAGTCTGACGGGAAATGAGTGGAAGAAATAGCCTATTGGGACTGGCCCAGAGGCCCCATGCATTTTGGGCATAGACTTCCTCCGAAGAGGCTATTTCAAAGACCCAAAAGAACTCAGGTGGGTGTTCGGGATAGCAGCTGCAGTGACAGAGGGCATCCAGCAACTGAACACTTTGCCTAGACTGTGAGAGAACCCATCTGCAGTAGAACTTCTGAAGGTGGAAGAGCAACGAGTACCAATTTCCACCTCAACAGTGCATCACTGACAGTACAGAACAACTCAAGATGCTGTGATTCCCACCCATAAAATGATCTGTGAGCTGGAGAGCCAAGGGATGGTCAGCAAAATCCACTCACCCTTCAACAGCCCCATTTAGCCTGTGCATAAATCTATAAAAAAATGGAGATTGACTGTGGACTATTGTGCCTTGAATGAAGTGACTCCGCCACTGAGCGCTATTGTCCCAGACATGCTGGAACTCCAGGTCAAGCTGGAGTCCAAGGCAGCAAAGTGCTACATCACTGCTGACATTGCTAACACATTTTTCTCCATTCCTCTGGCAACAGACTGCAGGTCTCAGTTTACCTTCAAATGAAGGGGCGTGCAGTACACCTGGAACCAAGTGCTCCAGGGGTGGAAGCACAGCCCCACCATCTGCCATGGACTGATCCAGGCTGCACTAGAAAAGGGTGAGGCTCCAGAACATCTGTAGTACATTGATGACATCATTGTGTGAGGGAACACAGCAGCAGAAGTTTAAGAAGGGAAAAAAAAAATCATCCAGATTCTCCTAAAAGATGGTTTTGAGAAGCAAGGGGCTTCTTATAAAATAGGGAATGCTGGACAAGACAAACACAGATCTAATCTAAGCTAATATGGTTGATCATATGTTCTCCCTTATTGTTTATAAGATGGCAGTTTATATACACTTCAATATAGTTTACAAATTGTGAGCACACACTCATTGGCAAGCAAACATTGTTTGTCTTTGTCTTAAGGTGGCTAAAGTTTCACACTGCAGACCTATACTAATTCACACCCAGAAAGCTCATTACACTGTGTTCACCTTAACATAAATTCTAATTGCACCACAGACTAATTTCTTACTGCGTCATAGGCTTCAAAGGCCTTGCCGAGGCCTATATCTGAGGCCTAGACTGGGGGTAGATCAACCTTCACTCTAAATATAAATTCTGCCCTCCTCTCTCTCTCAGAAATCCTGCAACAGTTTTGCCATCAAGAAGAGCAAAGTTAAGAGACCTGCCCAAGACACCCAGTTTCTGGGAGTGAAGTGGCAAGATGGACAGCATCAGATTTCTACGGATGTCATCAACAAGATCACAGCTATGTCCTCACCAACCAATAAGAAGGAGACACAAGCTTTCTTAGGCATTATAGGCTTTTGGAGAATGCACATTCCTGAGTACAGCCAGATTGTGAGCCCTCTCTACCTGGTCACCTGCAAAAAGAACGATTTCCACTGGGGCCCTGAACAGCAACAAGCCTTCGCCCAGATCAAGCAGGAGATGGCTCAGGCAGTAGCCCTTGGCCCAGTCAAGACAGAACCAGATATGAAGAACGTGCTCTACTCTGCAGCCGGGAGCCATGGTCTGTCCTGAAGCCTAGTGAAACTCAAGGTCAGCCACTAGGATTTTGGAGTCAAAGCTATAGAGGGTCTAAAGCTATAGTCTAAAGCCAACTATACTCCAACAGAAAAAGAAATTTTAGCAGCCTGTGAAGGAGTCCAAGCTGCCTGAGAGGTGATCGGCACTGAAACACAACTCCTCCTGGCACCCCTTCTACCAGTGCTGGAGTGGATGTTCAAAACAAAGGTTTCCTCTACCCACCAATGCCACATGGAGCAAATTGATTGCTCTTATCACACAGCACGCCCATGTTAGAAAACTGAATTGCCCTGGGATTTTAGAGATAATTACAAATTGGCCCAAAGGTAAAAATTTTGGTCTCACTGATGAAGAGGAACAAGAGCAAGTGACATGTGCTAAAAAAGCTCCACCATACAAACAAACACCAACAGAAAAAATATTACACTCTTTTTACTTCACTTTTCCTATCACATTGTAGGGGTGAAACAAAAGTAGAAAGCAACCGTATGGAGCCCAATACAAGAAGTTGCAGAGCTACTAAAAGAGAAAGTAAATCAAGCCAACTTGCTGAATTCAAAGCCATTCAATTAGTACTAAACATTGCTAAAAGAAAAATGTAGCCAAAGCTCTACCTCTACAGTCATTGATAGATAGTAGCCAGTGCTCTATAGGGGTGGCTGAAAAAGTGGAAAAAAGGATAATTGGCAGTGTAAAAGAAAACCAATTTGGGCTGCTGAAGAGTAGAAAGCTATTACTACCAAAGTGAAAAAGCAGTATGTGAAAGTCTGTCATGTAGATGCCTATGTCCCCAAGAGTAAAGCCAATGAAGAGCACCAAAATAACAAGTAAGTAAATCAAGCTACAAAGATCAACTTAGATTAGAAACACAAGGGAAAGATGTTCCTAGCTAAATAGGCTCATGATGCCTCAAGTCATCAAAGTAAAGATGCAAAGTATAAGTGGGCACGAGACCAAGAGGTAGATTTAACTATGAACAGTATTTCTCAAGTTATCCTTGACGGTAAAACGTTCTGTAATCAAATAAGCCAAGCAGTTAAAACCCCTATAGTGTGGTGGGCAGTGGTCCAAATAGAAGTGTGGGGAGATGTGGCAGATTGACTACATCACGCTGCCCCAGACACGCCAAGGTAAGTGCTGTGGGCTCACCATGGTAGAAGCCACCATGAGATAGCTGGAAACTACCTCACACTACAACCTGTAACACCATCCTAAGCCTTAAAAAACAAGTGCTTTAGAGGCATGGTACCCCTGAGAAGATTGAGTCAGACAGCAAGACTCATTTCAAGAGCTGCCTTATCAACACCTAGTCTAAGGAACATTGAGTAGGGGTACCAGATCACCTACTGCAAGCAAAGTAGAGAGATACAATAGAGTGTTAAAAACCACTTTAAAAGCATTAAGTAGAAGATCTTTCAAAAATTAAAACCAGCATCTAATAAAGGCCACCTAGTTACTTAACACCAGAAGCTCCACCAACCAAGCAAGCCCTACCTGATCGAAATCCTTACATACAGCAGACAGAAAAAAAGTCTCAGGAGGACATATCAAAAGTTTGTTAGAGAAAACAATTTAAATTAATTCTACCTCAAGTACAGACAAATCCATTTGTGGGATTGTCTTTACTGAGAGACCAAGTTACACATAGTAGATAGTGCAAAAGGATAAAACAACAGTGTTGTGCAGAGAAATCTGATTATTGAGTGAGAACCATATATATATATATAAATTGTTTACTAAATATCACTACCATTGTATATAGCTGTATACTGTGTGTATATATATATATATATATATATATATATAATGTATGTGTTTGTAGAGTTAGAATATATATTAATTTTGGTAGTAAGCTGACAAGATAAAGATAAGAGGTAGAATGTCCTGTGGTGACTTTATGATACTTGTATCCCCATTGGTCAGTTCAGCCCAGAAATAAATTTTGCACCTTTAGGACTGGTTCCAAGAGTGAAGGGGCAGAGGGCAAGAAGAAGCGCAGAGTTTGTTGGCAGAACCTGCACTTGCTCCCCCACATCCTTCTCCTGGACTTTGTTGTCTATGGACAGACAAGACAGCAGGCCAGAGCTCTCCTTTGCTTTTGAGTTAGTATTTAGCTAGCTGAGGCAGGGCATTTCTCTGGACTGTGTTTTTTCTTTCTTTGTGGAACAGTTTAAACCTGCTCTGGACTGAACACCCAGAAGAGTGCCAGCAGCTCACACCTGTGGCCCACAAGGCTGGGCCTGGGCTGCAGCATTTCCAGGGACAAAGGGACTGATAAGAGACTGAGTGAGATGACCTACAACCCTCGGAAAGGACTTTCTGAGTTTGTCATCATTTCGGAGCAGTGAGAGGTTTTATTGTTTAATATTGTTAATTTTTTTTGTGATGGTGAATATTTTGCCTGTTAAATAAAGAGGATTTTTTTCCCACTTTCCTCCAAAGAAAGCTTTTCCCAAACCAGTTAAAGGAATGGCCACTTAAATCTGCTTTCTAGAGGAACCTCTTTGGTGGTTTTCTCCCAAATTTGCCCTAAACCAAGACACTTAGTCAACAGGGATCAGCTCTGGCACTGAGAGAAGATGAAAGAATTTGACACAATATGTGAAAAAAACAGATGGCTTTAACTAAATTAATAGAAAACATATTTAGTCTTTTATCCAGCCATCATGTGATAATTCTGACATCCCAAACTGTTGTCACAGACATACGTTCTCATTCTTTTAGTCTTCCACTTTGCTTTGTCATTTACAGCATCCATGTGCTTGACTTCAATGCTGTTCACTAGTTACTTGGTTTGATATTAAAATATTATTAAAATTGAAAAAAAATGTAGAAAGTTGGGGGACTGTGACCCAGTAAAAATTCTCAGAGCACAGTGAAAGATGTAAAGTGACTGAACTCTTGGATTTACTTTTAAGAGGTCCTTTCCCCTCTGTCTCTCCTTGCCCACCACCTGCTGCAGCCACCCTTGTTGATGGTGCATCCTCTGCCCCTTTCTTATGGAGGCTCCTTTTTTTTTTTTACATGATTTATTGAGATGTCTTCATCCTCATCCCTCTCTAGTCCTCCTTCAGAAAGGAGCTGGCAACCCAGCTATTACCTGTGTCCCATTGCTCTATCACCAGCTCAAAGCCTATAGACTATTGATGGTAACAGCTGACCCCTATCCTTTAATCCCACAGTCTTCTCTGTAAAGCCCCTTGTCCCAGCACTGCTTTTTCCTTGAGCCACTGTGGTTCCTCAAAATTAGAGGAGCAACAGTGAATAGATGACAGCTGTGAGGACACACAGCTCTCAGCCAGCAGCATGCTGACCAAAGCAGCCCATGAGTCCAGTAACCACTGAAACTTTGCAAAGTTATGCCTAAAGGGTGGCAACTACAGGTCCATCCCTGTATTTGCAGCACCCACAAGGTGCTTGATTCCATTGATGATCCTATGGGATATCAAGCAGAGTTTGTATTAGGATATGTATCAGAAAAGCAGCTTTTCTCAGAATAGGAATCGAGATCAGGAGGCAGAAACTCTCACTGCCTAAATAGGGCTTAAATCTCAACAAGAAGTGTGGGCTAATCTATCTGCCAGTCCTCTCCTGCTAGAGCTGTGCTGCTTGAACAAGGAATACTTTAGTTTTGTTATTCATGTTTTCTTATATTGCCACATGCCCTGTACGCTGTGCAGGCACAAAGGAACAGGTCATTCTTGTGCAGAACTAAATCATGATCCTCATGTCCTGCTTTCCCAGTCTTCAACCAGGGGTTATTTTTCACCACCAACCTAAAAGGGCTCAGAAGAAAGATCTCTTTGGTTTAAATAATTAACTACTTTGACCTGGATATTCTGAGAGGCCCCACTAATCTCAGCCTTCATAGCAATTTCTAAAATAAAGTAAAAGCAATAGAATAAGATGAAATAATATAACAATAAATGAATTGAAATAAAATTAATTAGTCTGAGTCACCATTAGTTTTATGATCAAGCTCTTCTGCTGCTTTCACAGCTCCCTCTTGGGATCAGACCTGTGCTTCTCCATCCTGTTTGGTTTGTACCCAAGGCAATGACAAGACAGCAGTTTATTTCAGCTGAGAATTTGATGCCAGGCTATTCTGGGACTGAGTGAAACTTATCCTCCATAATTACTTTACAATCAGTGAAAAGCTCTTTCTAAGAGTAACCTGATGTGGTACAAAACACATATGCTTTAAATATTCTGGGATTGTAGTGTATTAACAGCAAGAAAGGACGATGGCCTTGAGAGTGCAGGGTGTTAACTTGAGAGGCCACAAAAGTGCTATGGCTGTGACAGAATGGGCAGTCCTGAGGCTGCTAACAGGGGACCAAAGAAATCCACAGGAGAGCTGGAAAGTTTATGATGTGTGGTAACACATCACTCTCTAGTGCTACATGGAATTTTATTCCAAAAATATATGTACTTTAATAAATATCAATATTTAAATCAATATAAATATTTAAACCAATATCAATATTTAAATATTTAAATATCCATATTTTATAAATATCAATCTGTGATTTTATTTCTGTGTTGTAGAAAGAAGGCAAATAGGTAAGTTATTGGGGTTCTCTGGGTGTGCAGGCACTGCCCATAGTGTGTTTAACCACGCCTTGGCAGGAGCCAAAGCAGCTGAGCCCAGGCAGGGAGCCAGACAGTGAGGGGACAGTGGCCACACCCTGTGCTTTCACCTGACCCAGTACCTGTCCCGTGGTGTCACCTGACACCGAGCACGTGCCCCACCTCCCTCAGCCACAGGTTAGACAGTCAGCTGCTAGGGACTACCTAGCACTGAGTGCCAGATGATTGCACAGACCTTGGGCAGGGGAAGGGACAGCGGGGTGACACAGCTGAGACCCTAACATCTGCCTGCAGCTGGGCAAGAGGTGTCGTGGACACAAAGGGTCTCTGCTTACCTGCCCCAGGCATGGTAGAGCCATTCCCTGCAGAAGAGTCTGGGCTCCTGCCTGTGACATGTGCGAAAAACGCCAATCACTTGGTTTTTAAAATTTTTAAAGATTAATAATAAAATGGTTATAAAAATAACAATACAATTAGAGTAATAAAGTTTAGAGTTAGGACAATTACAAGACAATAAAAAGCAAAGAATTACGGACATCCGGATATTCTCAGACATTAAGTCGCGAAAAGCATGACTTGTGAACAAAGGAATCACCCTTAAAACAATACACTTGTTGCATATTCATACATCCTTCATGGTTATGCATACATTCTATTCTAAACAAGAAACTCTTTCTGTTGTATGTCAACTGTTTCCTTTAATCCCCTGGCGTTTTCGAGTCTGAGCAAGGCCTGAAGAAATTAGCTTCTTCTGATTAGAAGCCATAAATTCCTCTCCTTTGGAAGATTTAGGTGTTCCTCAGAGCGAGTATCTCATTCCTAAAAAAAAAAACTTCCCCCACATACATAGCCTCTATTTTAACATTATGGTGTAACCTAAAACTACATTTAACACACTATGTAAGAGAATTAATACAGCATAACTTTCTAACATTACACATATAATATTCATTGTAATATTTGTGAAAAGCCAATCATAAAATATGCATTTTTCACAATCCCTCCTCTTATTCTTTATAAATCCTTTGGCTTGAGCAATATTTATTTCTTATCCTCTTGCATTCTTTGGACTCTGTTAGTAATCAAATAAAACATGGGATTAAACAAAGAAGAAATATCAGAACACTCGTAATACATAAAATGAAGAATCCTCATTTCTTCCACCATCCCATTCTCAATACATCACCCCACCTGTTAGTTTTTAATATTATTTTCCCATTTTTGGACTGATACCTGGGTTATAATTTTTTTCTGATATCTTTTGTTTTTTCCAGGATGACCTCCCCATTGCCATCTATTTTCAACAATCTGTACACCCCATTCTTTAGCTAATAAATAGTGTAAAGCCAGTCTATTTTAATTTGGCTTTTCTGACTCAATATTAATACCAGTGCCTGAGCAGCTTTGTTTGTTATCTTCTCTATAACTGCTTGGATTCCTATAATACGATTCAGTATATAATTTGGGGTCAATACAGAGCTAGACTGCTGTGCTGGTTTTATTACTACTTTTTCCTAAGTTCCTTGTAATGTAATAATTTTCTGCTTTTTTTTCCTGCATGTACTTAATTTGGATGGGTTATAACAGTGGCTGTTGACATGGGTGTGTGTAACAAAAAGCATTTGTAACACAAATGCTACTTTCCTTGCTGGTATCTCGAGAGGTGAAAGACAACAAATGAGAGACAGAACCAGGAATAACAGAGGTCTGGCCTGGCTTATACCCCCACCTCCCCTGCCTATGGAGTTGCTTCCCATAGCAGGTATATGTGATCTTCTTGGTGGCAAGTACAGTGCTCAATCCAGGCTTGCCCTCTGTTTCCTTTGTCACTCCTTTTTACTAATTTCCAGGCAAATTGTTTTTGACACCTTTTAACTGTGGTTTCCCACCATTCCTCAGGTATCTCTCAGTTCACAGGCACTGATAATTCCCACCCACAAAAACAATTTATTGCTTCAGTTTTTGAGTTCTTTCTCTATAGGGGATTGATTCAGTACTCCATACTTCTTGCAACGAGAACATAGATTTTGTGAAATACCATGCCAATTATTCCCATTATTTAAACATTCACTTATAACCCAGTTACCATGTCCAGTATGGGGATGAATCAAATAAAGTATACAGCATAGTATTAATGCTAATTTCCCTTCTTCCCTGTACAAGTCACAGGCTAAGGCCAGAATAACAACGCTTTGACTAAAACAGTCCCAATCCCCCTGTTTGAAGTGGCAGTATTCCGCTCCTGAGGAGGTATCAGAGGCCTCTCAGGGCTTATTCAGGCAGTGCTTATAACCAGTGCTGCAAGCTTTGCCTTATTTCTCAGTTAGGTGTTATTCTTTGTATTTTCCTTGGATCATTTGGGTATTCCCAAACCATTACCACCCAGTCCCAGTTGAAAGTCAATTTAGTATCTCCCGGTTTAGATGTGATAGTCCATTCCTCACGTTTCTTCACAAATTCTTTTATTTTGTTGGCATGAATTCACCCTCTTTTCCGTGGTTTGGATTGCTGCTTTTAGTAGTACCTGGAAAGGACTTCTTAATAACACAGTGTCAAAAGAAAAACAATACTTCATTAACTTTTGCCATTAGTTTTCTTCAAAACTTTCTGGGTTTAACTAAAAACTTTTTCTACAGCTGCTTCTTCTTCTTGTATCCAGCTCTGTTAATAGCTGCAGAGGCCAATTCTTCTTCCTGTGAGCTATAATTAGTTAAATAAAAAAAAAACTAGGCCAAATTTAACACAAGATGTATCATATCCCTTGCTTTTTTTCTTTTTTTAGGCAATATGTAACTGTTTTAGTCTTGCAGACCCATTCTTCAGAACAAAAGCATCTTCTTCTTAACAACAAAAATCAGAAGGAAAAAAGTCTTGTTTAAAGAATAAACCTCTTTGTGAGAGTCGGCTAGCTGTGCTTTGATCTTATCTCTATTGGTGGTCCTACTCTCCCTCTTTTCACAGCCTTGTGTTTGACTCTGTCCTTTGCCACTCCCCCCCTTGTTGTCACTCTATTTAGCAGGAATGGGCAGAACTTATAAATAGCTACCGTATGGGGACTTTGGGGGTGTATTTTGCTCTCCTTTTCTCTATTTCTCTCTCTCTCTCCTTTTCTCTTTCTTTATTTCTCTCTCTCTCTCTCTCTCTCTCTCTCTCCCCTTCCCTCTCTTTCTCTCTCTTTTTTTTCTCTTCACATTTCAACATCCACATTCCAACATCAGTCCACTTTCTAACATTAGTTCTACATCCTGGAGAGGTGAGTCTGCCAATTGCCTCTCCCCACTTTTGCAACTTCCTTACAAATTCAATTACTTTTGTTATGTGTGTTCTGCAGGCCTGTAATTCACGGCACCCTCCACCAAGGCTACCATCCACTCACAGCTGACAGTGCCAAAACTAAAGACTTGTTTCGCTATCACAATTTTCCCTTCACAAGCTTGAAAGGGTTGCAGGAACAAGGTAAACAACAACTTACTTCCAAAGTGATCCTGCCTGCACCAAAAAAAATTTTAAGGCAATGCTAGTTAGTGCAATACAAATTGCAAAGAAGCCAAGGTTTGATTTGGGAAGGACATCTGAGGACATAGAGCATGAGTCTAACAAATCTATAATTTGAAGAGGGAATAGACAAAATGTGGATACACTGGGGAGACAGAAAGTAAGGAATTTGTCTCTGCAATACTCTCTCTTCGCCTGCCAGGAAACACTGTCCAAAGAGGCTCCTGTGGTATAAACAATAACTGGATGGGAAGAGGCACTCTTGAATTCAAGCTTTAATACTAAAATAGGAAACTGCACCTGAGCACTGCAGTGCTGAAGCGCCCTGCCTGCAAACTCACCAGAGGCAAGCCACTGCTGCAACGCTGCAGGGCTGCCTGCAGCACAGAGGGAATCATGGCAAAGCCCTCCCTGCAGGCCTGGATAATCTGGATAATCCACCCAAGGAACTCACAACTGCTTCATAGCTCTTTAACTCATTCAAGAAATAGGAAACTATAGCAAGCAGAGATCTCCCCCACCATCATTTTCATGTGTGTGTCACACACCCACTGTGATGCTGGAAGTAACAAATTAACAGCTTACCTTAGAAGATACTGAAACTTTTTCTTCATCTAGCTTTGTAGGTTCCCTTTTCTATATGTAGCCACCTCCCATTCTGGGGGAAAAAATGGGCCCTATTTTCTACAAGTGTTTTGTATGTAAGAAAGCAAAACACATTTGAGTACATGAAAAAGGACTCTCTGGAAGGAAAAAATGTTTCTCATTGACCTACCAAGCAGCTGGTGTTACCTTTAGTTTAACTTTACACACTGAGAACCACTTGATTGAACAGCCTGCATCAACTCACATTAATAGCAGGTTTTGCTATGTCACAGCTGTAAACTAGTTTTTCAATCCTAGAGTACACTAAGTTATGTATTTCAAGATAACAATCACAATGCAAATTGGAAGAAATTTTGTACTGCATGAGGTGTGCACACAATTAATTTGCCTCCAAAAATCAGTTTACAACTTTCCTCTACCAGGATTGCAGTAGCTGCTATAGCCTGAATACACACTGGCCATCCTTGGCTTACTGGACCCAACATCTTTGATTAATAAGCCATTGGTCTCTTTACTCCTCCCCACTCCTGAACCAAAACCCCATGAGCTACCCCCTTTTCTACATTTACGTACAGATGAAAGGGTTTTGCTAGTGAAGGTAAGCTTAAAGTTGATATTGAGGCTAGTTTTAACTTCAGTCTTCTTAGTTTTGTTTTGTTTTGTTTTGTTTATTTCATACAAAAATTTTACTGCCTGTGTATATTCTTCAATCCACAATCTATAATATCCCAATAATCCTAGTACTTTTCTGATTCCCCCCTTTAGGGAGGGAAGGGGAAGGGATAGAATCCCTGTGATTCAGTCTGGGTTGAGCTTCCCACTACCCTTACTAATCAAGTGTTCAAAATGTTTTACCTCTGATTCTACAAATTGCAGCTTCTCTTTTGATACCCTTAATCTTTTCCCCCAAGAAAATTCAAAGCTTTATAGTAGCCTCTCTAACTTCAGCTTCAGTTTCCCCAGAAAGTAAAAGATCATCCACATATTGGATAATTTGTATTCCAGGGGGAGTGGGGAAAGTTTGTAGTATTGTTTCTAAAGCTTGTCCAAATAAGTTGGGGATTCTGTAAACCCCTGTCGTAGTTTTGTCCATCTTAATTGCTGTTTTCTCCCAGTTTGTGGATCCTCCCATTCAAAGGCAAAGATATCTTGGCCCTCCTGGGCTAATGGGCAAGCCCAAAAGGCATCTTTAAAGTTTACTACAATCTTGTACCAGTCTATAGCTCCCATCAGGCTTCTTTACTGGGAGTATAGGGGAATTATGGGGAGACATACAAGGTTCTAATGTCCCATCCTTTATTAGTCCTTCTATTATCAGCTTTAAACCTTCCCATCCTTCTAAAGATATAGGATACTGCTGTACATGTATGGGATAATTTTCTCTCTCAATTGACCCCTCATGGGGTCAATATTTAATCCTCCCCTATTTCCCTCACCAGCCCAAACTTCCTTGTTAATTCTTCTTTAATCCTCCTGGCCTAATTTTAAAAGTCTAGCTGTCATTTTCCCATCTTCTGAAACAACACCTATTCCTAATTTCACTTGTAAATCTCATCCCAATAAATTGCTACCTGCCCCTGGGACCAATAAAACATCCCCTATCCAAAATGTAGTTTCTCCCTCTATCACCACATTTTTAATGACAGATACTGTGAAACTCTCTCCTTTTGCTCCTGTTACTTCTTTGCTTACCCTCTTGGGGACCCACTTTTAAAGTTATCACAGGCTCTAGATGGTATTTGTCCCCCCCAAAAAATAGAGCCTCTGACATCCCTATTCTTCCTCGGTGCCCATCTCTTTAAAAAATTTCAGATCTGTTACCCTCTTAGGACAATTTCTTTTATAATGACCTTTGCCCTTACAGTAAAAGCAGACATTCTTAGAATGTTTCTGAAACTTTGATTGCATTGGGATTTTATTTCTTTTTGTTCCCCTGTCTCTACCACTGTCATATCTAGGAGTAGTGCCTGTGGGTTTTTTATTGTTTTCTTGCAATTGTTTTCTTGCATGGTGACTGCCACAATCTTTGCTTTTAGTTCGGCTCTGGCCACAGACTTTCTCAGCCTCTTTTAATAAATCATCTAATAATTTGTCATGCCAATCTTCAATTTGTTCCATTATCTGGCCAAGCACAAAGTTAATTCTTAACAAAGCTTTTTTCACATCAGTCTCAGGATTCACTCCAGAACACTGCCTCCTATTTCTCCCAAATCTGTTAAACCACCCCCCTCCCCTGCTGTGCCCCAAAAGTCCCCTCAGCACTTTGCCCTCGAGGTGCTGCTCCTCCTATTTCCCCAACAATCAAATTATGATACTCATTCATATGTTTTCTCCCCTCCTCATCATTTTGACCCCACCCAGGAGGAGCAGTTGGCATTTTGTCCTCCTCGGGGGGGCCCTGTGGATTTTCTTTACTCCAGGCTTTTATGCCTGCAATTCTGATCATTTCCCTTTCTTCTGGAGAAAATATCTTTATTATTGACCGCATCTCTTCCCAAGTATAAATGTTTGAACTTAAAAATTGGTCTAATTGTTCAGGAGTGCTTATGGGATCCTCCAAATTCCCTTTGATTTCCTTTTTTAAAATTCCTGACCTCAGAAGAAGTCAAAGGAACATTCACAAACCCAGTTCCATCCTCTCTTATTGGGACTTCTCTTAGTGGAAATAGACTAATTTTTTTATCTCAGTCTTTTTCTATAGCCTTTCTCCCGTGCTCTGAGGAAGAGTCCGGAGAACGTTGCCTGTTAATTGAACTTCTTGCGTTCTTAAAAGGGGGCATCCTCCAGATAGAAAGGGTTTCTTTGAGCTGGGGCTGCGGTAACCGGGGAACGGAGCTCCGGGCAGCAAGGGGGTGAGGGCAGGGCACACCGCCGAGACCTGCTCCTCCGAAGGCGGAGCATGGGCAGGGTGCGCTGCCGGAACCGCCAAGGGAGGGGCAGTGCCGGGGGTACCGGCCGGGAGCGACGGGAGCCCGGCGGAGCGGCCGCGGAGCAGCCGGGCGGGCCGGGGCCGGGGCCGGGGCCGGCCGGGCAGCCGCGGGCAGCGGGGCGGGGACGGGCACAGAGGCTGCGGGTGGCGGAACGGGGACCGGGACAGGCGGAGCCGAAGCCAGCAGCGAGCCGGGGCTCAG
>QUSF01000127.1:279620-359733 GCA_003676055.1 Chloebia gouldiae
GGACAAGCACCGGGACCGGGACAGGCGGAGCTGAAGCGGGCAGCGAGCCGGGGCCCGGGACAAGCGGCTCGGCCGCGAGTGGTGCGGGCGCGAACGGGAACGGAGAGGGCAAAACCTGTGAAGAATCCCACTCCTTTTCTTTTCCTCTTTCCCCCTCTTATTCCCCTCCCTTTTCTTTCCCTTTGTCTTCTTTTTTACTCGTTTTCTGTCCCATTTTCCAGAATATTATCTAGTCATTCCAGGCCTTTGTTTCCCACTTTCTCCAACAACCTGAATACCACCTTCATTCAACTACAAAAAAGTCCTTTTTCTCACAATATCATTTAACACAATCCACCTCCCTCCAAGGAAATAAAGCTCAAAATAAACAATCTAGATTACATATACTTCCATTCATCTACATTTACTCACCTTTATCTCACTCTCACACACACTGACACGCTCAAGCCTGTTCATTCATACTTCCCGACTTCACAGTACTGTTATATATGCTTTTATTTGCCCATGCTCACACACTTTTATTTTTCACTCACTCTCAGATACAACAACAAGGTACCTTTTACTTTCAAACAATCTATATTACATATCCCCATATCTACATTTATTCTGAGGGCTCTTGGAATGTAACCCTTACCCATCAACCCAGCAGGTTCAATCCTGGATGTCCATTCATCCTGGATGTGCCCCCCATTCTGCAGAATTTTAACACACCTATTACACTTTTAGGTGTTACTGGCCAGTTCCGGTGTTCTTGGATATCTCTCAATCCAGCTGTAACCCCAGATTCTCTTGGATATCCTTCAATCCAGTAACCCTGAGTGCCCTTAGGATGTTAATCCCTCAACCCAGCAAATTTATGCCCCTCCAAGGAAGACCCTCTCTCTTACCCTTTTATTTTTCCCCAAATAATTTTGTCAAGAAAACCCTCTTTTTGCCTTTTAATTACCCAATTAATTATGTCAAGAAAACCCTCTTTTTATATATTTTTTGTTTGTTAGTTTCCTATCCCCTCCCACCAAGGTGTCCCACTCCTTTTCGGAGATCCAGTCCCAGTTTCCCCGGGGGAGTTTCTCTCACTCTTGTTTTCACTCGTTTCGTCTCTTTACTGGCCGCTTTTCCCGTGAAAAAGACGGAAACGCAGCATGGGAGACTACTGCTCTCACTTGGCAAGTCTGGGATAACCAGCTCACCTCTCATTCACACGCATTCATCCCCCCCCTTTTCCACCCCATCCCAACAAATACTCATCTGTCCTCTTTCTTTGTGTCTTTGTTCTTCGTGTACATGTTAATCTTAGGGGCTAATTACCGCGGCTTTAGGGAATCCTTTCCCTTTTCTTTGTTTTATTGTCTCCTTTTGTCCCTGGATCAAAACCTGCGTCTGTCGGCAACCCCAGGGGAACAGAGCGAAGCTGCCGAACCAGGGCAGGACGCGTCTCTTCACTCTGAGTCTCCTAAGACACCGGCAGAGAGGTGTTAGTAACCATCCTCTTGCTACCATAATTGTGAAAAACGCCAATCGCTTGGTTTTTAAAATTTTAAAAGTTTAATAATAATAAAATGGTTATAAAAATAACAATACAATTAGAGTAATAAAGTTTAGAGTTAGGACAATTACAAGACAATAAAAAGCAAAGAATTACGGACGTCCGGATGCTCTCGGACACTGAGTCACGAAAAGCATGACTTGTGGACAAAGGAATCACCCTTAAAACAATACACTTGTTGCATATTCATACATCCTTCATGGTTATGCATACATTCTATTCTGAACAAGAAACTCTTTCTGTTGTATGTCAACTGTTTCCTTTAATCCCCTGGCGTTTTCGAGTCTGAGCAAGGCCTGAAGAAATTAGCTTCTTCTGATTAGAAGCCATAAATTCCTCTCCTTTGGAAGATTTAGGTGTTCCTCAGAGCGAGTATCTCATTCCTAAAAAAAAAAAACTTCCCCCACATACATAACCTCTATTTTAACATTATGTTGTAGCCTAAAACTACATTTAACACACTATGTAAGAGAATTAATGCAGCATAACTTTCTAACATTACACATATAATATTCATTGTAATATTTGCGTAAAGCCAATCATAAAATACGCATTTTTCACACATGCACACTCAGAGAAGTCATCAGGTGAGTTCCTGGTGTGCTGGCACGCAGACACGCATCTGGTCAGTGGCAGTTGCTGGTGATTGTTAGGATGCGTCCCACGTCCCTGCACACAGCAGAACATCAGGACCAGATCTTGGCACCCTCTGCCAAGGCTGAGGTCTGCAAGTGACAAGTTCTGCCCAGCCCTGACCTTGCCTGTACTGTGAGGACGCTGGGCAGCACCACCAGCCAGATCCCAGGATTTTAATGTCACTTAGCAAATCTCACTTGCATCTTGGTTCTGGCTGAGACTGATCTTCAGTGCTTGAGACAATGGGAAAGAAAAACAACCCAACACCCATAAATTAGATAATCCACCAATAGGATTTTTTTCCTTACTCTCACAGAAAACCCTAGGAGTCTAGCAGGGGAAAAACAAAAAGCGCCTTCTGTTTCCAACTACAGCGGTCCACCAAATCCCTCAGGACTCACAATAAACAGCTGTTTTCTCCCTTCTGGAATTTTTACTTAGTTCCACAATCCTTCCACAAGCTTCTCAAACTACTTCTGCAATCACAAGGTGCTTCAGTATTTTTATCCTCTCATTATAACTAACTGTATTCCAATTTCCAGCCTGCATTAACTCAAGACTAATTGATTCCTGTTAAAAGGGAGGAGTTAACTTTTAGTCGATGGAGTTCTTCCAGCCTGATACTTATCCCTAAGGGTATTTATGAATAGTTGTCTTTTGCTGTGCTTTTTTTGGTGGGGCTGAAAAAGAGAAACTTATGTTTATGTAATCCTTCATTTACAGGAATGAGTATCTCCCTTTACCTGGAAGCCCAGAATGGGTGCTATGAATGGGGTCCCATATGTCCAATTTCATAAATCACAAGACTGAAATTCAGCAGCAATTTTTAATTTGGGTATAAAACAATAATAATACAATCAAATATAATGAAGTGGTTACAAAGAGTAATTTGGCAATGGTTCGGCTTCTTGCCCTGCCACTCATAAAAAGGGCAAAAGATCCAAGCACAACTTTTATCCTGTATGCTAATACATATTCATCAATAGTTCCTCCTATTTTCGTTTCTTAAAATCTACATCACTCTACTGCATGGCGCATGCTCCCATTGTTGCTCTGGGGTCTTCTGGTTTCTTCAGGGGTCTTCTTGGAGGAAGATGGAAGGTTTTCCTCGCTGTCCTCTGAATGACCCAGCAGGTTGCACATGCACATTGGGCTTGATGCATTATGTTCCAATTGAGCCTTATTATTTCACAGATAAGACCACTTTTTTAGGTTCCCTATCTGGAATGGTCCCAGTTTTATTATATTCAAGGTCAATCCTGCTCTGGGAGTTGCCTTTTAACTTCAGTTGATGCCAATTTTGGTTTGGGAGTGAGTTCCTGACTTCCTCCATTCCCAAGGCTGAATACAACTCTTGCATTCTGCTTTCCACATGTATTCTTGAAGAAACCCATCTGCTTCATAACACTAATCACATATACTTTTCCAATTATTTTCCCAAATTATTGATATAAGTACAACTTATTCAGCACGAATCACATCCATTTATCACATGGGTCTGCAGTTTGCTAAAACACAGTATTCTCCCATGTAAAAGTTACTTATTTTTGGCTTGCAGTGAAGGTGATCAGGTACCAGGGTAGGAGTCCTGGTCGGTGAATTCACAAAGCCCCATGTTGGCAGGGAAGGGCTCAGCTCTGCCAGCGTCCCTCAGCAGCAAAGAGTCACTGTCACCTCCCCCTGCAGACGTGTCTCTGTCATTTTCCTACAGTATTACTGCTTTTTATAAAAAGTTTATCCCAGCAGATTTTGACTAGCAAACAAAAGGGCCTTTGGGAGCACTTCCTTCAGTTTTGGTTAAATTCTCTGTGGTGGTTGCTGGGTTGCCCTGTCCCTGCCCTGCATTCCATTCCCTACTGCCTTCCTTACACCCTGCCATCTCTAGCCCTTGCGGTATTACAGCGAGTTCTTGCAAGATCTGAGCTCTGCTGGGCAGGGCACAGCCTTACCCCACCCCTCCCTCTGCCCCTGCCCCAAATCTCACGCACCTCCTCTACCAGGACAATGCCAGCAGTGCATATCTGTGGCATTTGGAGGGGCACAAACTCCACCTGGTGCATTCAGCACCATAAAAAACCCCAGGCTGGAGCTGGAGCTAGAGAAGATCATCTCCCACTCTTAGATTTGGTATATTTGGGTATCCATTGTATTTGATCCCTGTGGGAGGGGGTTCCGGGGTTAGTCCACCTGGGATGCCCTGGGAGACCACTTCTGTATAATTTTCCCGCCTCCCTCGATGTCAATCATTTATCCCTGTTCATGTCCATCATCGTTTGAGCTATCCTTTTGCTCTGGAATGTTCCTTGCTTTTTATGCCTCTATTGGTTCCCCAATGCAAGCTATCCCTTCCCCCCTGTCCCCATCGGTCTTCACCCTGTCGGTCACTCCTACTCCTCCCCTGTATCGGTCCATTATTGGCTGGTTTGTACCCGACACTCCGATCTCGTCCCTGTTATATTCCCTCAGAGCCCGCTCCCTTCCCGGGAGGGTGTCTCCCTGCACCTCCGACTTCTCTGTTCCCTGAATAAACCCTCTGGGAAACAAGGTAGCCTGAAGCGTCAAACCCGTCTCGGTAGAAGCCTCCTTATTGCTGTCCGGCTCCGGCAGACCGCAACCCCCGTGGCGTCTCCGGCGGGACGCAGGTCCCGGACGCCGCAGATCCCCACAAATATTCTGCCAAAATGTGATTAACGATAAAAATATTCGCTAAGAAAGCAACCAAAGTGATTATTGCTGCATGTTTGTGGAGCAACATAGTGTTGGAAGGGGCACATGTCCCCCAGACACTGTGCTGGCCATGTCCAACAGCTCCATGTAGGACAAGAGTATAAATTCCAGCTCCATGTGGGACAAGAGTGCAAATTCCAGCTTCCCTTTGTACCCTGAGAAGGTCCAATGGCATCTGCATCTCCTCCATTGCTGCTCCCCTTCCTGGGAGGGTGGTGAGGGGCTGCCCTCCCAGGGCTGTGTGCCAGAGCAAGCCTGGGAGACACCACAGCAACACTCAGACAGGGTGAAGAGAATTTTTGGGGTCCCTGTCTGGTTTTACTTTGGGCATGAGCTGAGCAGTGACCAGGACATGTGAGGACACCAAATCTCCCAAACCCTACCCTGACAGAGGCGGATGCTGATGCCACCACTGCTGCCTCACACAGACAGTGGGGCTCCTTCCACCACTCCTGGGCTCGCACAGGGCCTCTGCTTAGAATAGGTTTTAATAAAAAATGAGCCTGTGTGTCACTGTACAGCCAACCTTCCGCTGGCCGGAGGGGACACGGTGCCTGCCAGCTGCGGGGTTGTCCTTCTGCATCCTTGCACCCTCCCGTGGTGGGGCAGGAGTAAGGTGTTTTGCCGAGATCCTCCCTCAGGCATTTTTCCACCGTTTTCTTTTTTTACCCAGCAATGCATAAACTCCGAAACTAAACATAGTGACCGGGTTCCTGCGCCAGCAAAGCAGTGATAAGGAATGCAGCACAGCTGCAACACACTGGCTCTCCACCTCATCTTAGCAGCTCAAAAGACATTTTGCACAGACCATTTCAACTTTGCAAGGAGCTTTCTGGACAATTAAATGATCAGTGCACTTTGCTTGGTGTTGAGAGGAATAGTGGATTTGTCTTTACAAACAAGCTGTGGATCTGCTGGTTGATAAAACTAGCACTGAAGGATAAAAGAACCAATGGGAAGGATTCCACACATTAATGAATGGAAAAAGATATTTGCTTATACAAATAAACTTTAGGTTTGCTGATAAATGAAATTAGACATTGAAAGATGAAGGAAACAAGAGGGAAAACCCCTAAATTCCATAAGAGTTAAAAATTAAAAGGGAGGGTTGTACATTAGAGGAAAATCTCTGGTATCAGGTGTTTTGGGAAGTCTGTACCTCTCAAGTATCTCAGGCAATGGGGAAAGAGAGAAGGGAAATGCGGCTGGAAAATTTGGATAAAAAGGAGGCTGTATCCTCAAAAAATTTGAGAGACCTCAGGGGAATGCCCCATGGCCTCTCCTTTTATTTGAATAAAGAAAAAGGATTCCTCTGTCTCCTTTGTGGACACAAACCTCTGATGTTTGGGGATTATTTTTCCTGACAGTGTTAAGGTACAAAACTCAGCTAAGGAGCTGAAGTGGAGTCAGACTGAATATTTTGGAGGACAGCAGGAATCGGGTCTACCTGATCCTGCATATTAGAAAAACAAGGCACAGAGAACAGACTGCTGCTTTCAGTTGACTTAATTAGTTTATACACTGAAACTATGAATAAAGGAGCTGTGCAGTTCTTTGGCTTCAGTAGTAACCCCGCAACCATGACAACAGTGAAGCATTGCAGATCACCATGACAAAGAACCGAGGGCTGCTGCCACAGAGCCAGCTCTGGTCCATTAGGCATTCGGTGCAAGTGGAAAAACCCACCCTGAAAAACAAGCTCTGAAAAACTCACCCTGCCACTGCTGTACCCCATGGCTCCAGTTCTAGTCCTCTGCAAAAATCAGTGTTTGGGAAGGGGTTTGGGCCGCTCACACATGTCCATGTCATTTCATGAACAGTAACAGCAGTATCATGTGAAGCCAGGATGTAATACAGAGGTTTCTTAAAAAATAGAGATTTGAATAGTTAAGAGGCCAGTAACAGAATGCTGCGCCTCTGCCTGCCCCAAGCTCCCAGCCTGGCCGGGCACAGAGGAATTCTCCAGGCTCCAGCCCACATCTTGAAAATTTTGTCCTAGATCTGATTCAAAAGGACAATAAAAAAAATTCCCCGTTTGCTCGCAGCCCTTCCCTCTGGTTCACTCCGTGGTAAGAGACAGGCTGAGCAGTGAGTTGGCAGTCACAGGGATGACATTATCACAGGGTGTACAGGCATACATCCCCTCCAGAGCACAGCGCATCCTCTTCCACCCTGGTGCCCCCATGAAATAGCCCCAGTTCCCCAAGACCATTCCCCCAGGGTGGGCACATCCCACACCCACAGGGATGCTCCAGCTTTGCAGAACAAGGAGGGGAGGAACGAAAAAGAGGGAACTTTGCTTTTTCATCTGGAAAACATCATCTCAGGCTGTCCCCCCACTGGGGTCCAGCAGGGACCCCCTGGCACAGCTGAGCCCCCCATTCCCTTGCCCACTGGTGGCGAGCACAATCCCACCTGCCCTGCACGGGGGCCATCACTCCTGGGGACACTGTGTTTGTCACTAGAGCCTGAGCTGTTGATACTGAGCACAGCCAAAAGTTTACTCAGAGAGATTAAATAAAGAAAATAAACAGTGCTGTGAGAAGGGCATGGAATTGAGGCACTTTCCCAACAGGACCAGCTCTGCATATGTGTGAATGCAGATGAAGCACCCAGGGAAGGGAGGTAACTCAAAGCATCTCAGAGCTGATTAAAAAGAGATGGAGAGCCCAGCCTGACTCTGAGAGGGTCCCACACCTCTGGAACAGGGGCACAGTCCCACTCTGGGCATTTCTAATTCAGCTGGAGCTGGACACAGGAAACCTGCTCATAGTGTCAGCTCCAGCTGAAGTGGAGCACTTGGGTTTGCTTTGCAGCAATTGTGTTTTCCCATGGAGAAACCACCCAGGCAGATTTCCAAACAATTTTCCTTGTCTGCTTTTGTAATAAGAGGTGGTAGAAAACAGTGAAGAATAAACATACAATCACAGAATGGTTTGGGTTGGAAGTGACGTTAAAGCTCTTCTAATTCCAACCCCCTGCCAGAGGGAGCAAGACCTTCAAGTAGGTGGAAGAAAATAGAAGGAAAAGGACAAATAAAAGCATCCAACTGCTGAACTCTACAAGTTGCATGTGGCTTTACTTGTCTTTGCTTATCAGTAAACAGAAATATTCTGCATTGCTAATTGTCAGCTTCTTCATATAATCTCTCAGTGTTGAATAAATATAAAATAAATACAGAAATATGCTCCTAGAATCCTACTGCAAGAGCAAATGGGATACTGGCAGCGATTTTCAGGGTGTTCATCACTTCTCATGTACGAGAGCAAGCCCATAGGGAGCGTGTTGGGAGGAGGGTGTCTTCTTCCAGATGCCTTCTCCCATCCCTGCATCACCAGCCAGCATTGGGACACAGAAAGTTCATTCTGCCACCAACAGGCAGCACAGCAATGCAGAGCTCCACTGACGCTAGTTTATGGGGTTCTTTTTAAAAAACAAGCGTGCTGTAAGAAGGATAACAAACATGAGTTATCTCCCAAAGTGCCCCCAAACAAAAGGTTTAGGGCTGCAAAGCCCTATGGAGTCCCCAAGCCATCCCTCTCCCAAAGCACACACCACTGAGTCCAGCAGCTCACGTGCCATCAGCAAACACTTGAGAATGATGTTGCATTTTGACATTTTTAACTGGCTCTGCATTTCCATGACTGTGTTCAAAGCCCCTGGAATCCCTGTTAAACATCCAGCAGCCTCAAACATCTCCACATGCCCCCAGGCATCACATCAGTCTCTCACCAAATGTATTCCTTCTTTTACTTTCCAGGTACCCTCCTGCTCAGACAACTAAAGCACTGAGAAACTGCACAGAAAATAAACCATTTAAACATTCCCTAAAGTCTTACAGAAACTGCAAAAATCCCGAGGAGCTTTGAAACATTTCCAGTCTTCCCTGCCCCTCAAAATCAAAAGCCACCCAAACACTTCAGTGCTTCAGCAGCCCCTGAAGTCACAGGGAACTAAGCTGTGCTTTCAACATATGCAGGAATTTCCTTTCATTGCCATAAACCCCCAGTACCTGCATCTCTTCTTCTCCAGCAGGGAGGCTGGGATGAAACATTGGGACCACTGAATCCTGGGATGGTTTGGGTTGAAAGGGACTTTACAAGCCATCCTTTTACACCCCTGCCATGGGCAGGGACACCTCCCACTGTCCCAGGCTGCTCCAAGCCCTGTCCAGCCTGGCCTTGGGCACTGCCAGGGATTCAGGGGCAGCCACAGCTGCTCTGAGCACCTGTGCCAGGGCCTGCCCACCCTCTCAAAGAACAATTTTTTCTTAGAATCCAATGCATATTTCTTCTTATTTGGTTTAAATCTGTCCCCCCTCACAGAACCATGGGGTGAATTAGCGGATCCCATTCAGTGGTTCATCCCAGAGGAGCTCAGGGACCCTTAGCAGCTCCAAAGTATCAAGCAAGCAGCAAACACAGGGGTACCCTCCCAGAGGGAGCAGTCCTTCTGAGGAGAGATTATCCAAAGCCAGGTGGGCTGAGCAGATGTGGGAAGCAGCCACCAGCCAGGGCTTGCTGCAGCTTCCACTCCTGAGCTTTAATCCCAGTGCAACACTAATCCTTCTTTTTAATCTGAATATTAATAGAATATTTATAAAATGCTGATTTGGAGACAGAGGCCCTTGGTTTCCTGTAACTGTGGAGGAGCTTAAGGGTCTGTAGAAGCAGCGAAAAGGTTCAGAACAATTGATGAAGGAAGTTCTGGACTCCAGGAGACCCTGCAAGGGATTTCCCTGGAGAAAACCATCTTTTAAATTCAGGAATAAAAATCTGAGATGAAGGCACAATGCTTTCTTTCTGTGATCAGTGGAGTAGTGACTCATCCCTGGAGAAGCACCTCAGGGACATGACACCCCTGTCCCCCCAGCCAGCAGGGAGCTGCACTCCGAGCCAGGGAAAAGGGAACAACCAAAAGAGAAACAGGATGGTGCCCCACTCACCTGGATCCCCTTTCTCCCCCCGTTAGGGAAGGGACAAAGGCTGATACTTCCTGTGAGCAGGGAAGCCCAAGGCCAGCAATGATTTACTACTTACCAGTCCCTGCTCCTGTGCAGGTGATCCATCTCATTTCCTCAGAAAAGGACAGGGCAGGAGGCACCCCAGAGAAGCAGAAAATTAACATAAATATGTATATTTTGGCCCCGGGGCTTCAAAATTCTGAATTAATCAAGTGTTTGAATGGTTCTGGAGCTTTACATGTACCTCCACCTGCACTCTCCTCACCCCTGCTGGTGGATAGGAGAGACCACAGTGGAAAGGAGATAGGGAACAACAGAATCAAAATAAGATTTATTATTTAGAACCAAGATTTGGAAGAGACAGACATGGCAGATAAGAACAAAACAGAACACCCGGCTTCAGCTGCGAGGGAGGGTGGTATCGAGAAGCTGATGGGCAGGGGAGGCTCCTGTGCCTCTGGTATCAAAAACAGGAGCGAGGGTGAGAACAGCCTGGGCTGGGAATGCAGGGGGAACAAGGGAGGCCCGTGGGTGCAGAGACTTTGGGGCCCAGATGTAACAGCAGGAGCAGCATTTTCCCACTTCTCAGGACAATGCTAACCCAGCTTTCTGAAAACCAGGTGAGTAGTCCTTGGATAAATGGTTACTCATGAGATTATTGCTACGAACTACTCTGTCCATCACCTCAGTCCAGAAGACAGCTGAAACCCACCACCAGTGAACCCAGAGAACAAAACCCCCACTGCATCAGTTTAGATTTTTGAAGGCACTTCAGAGTCTTAAAAATGGCTCCAATTATCCACTCATATTTGGAAGCATTTTAGTCTTACATTTAAAATCAGCAGTGACTTGAGACTGTATTTAAATCTGGCAAGAAAATGTGGCCAGTCTATGAGAAAAAGAGAAAGGTAAAAAGGGAAATGACAAGCAGACTCGTTCTCCAGTGAAGGATTTGGAGGTTTGTAACTTGATTTAAGTTGATCATCTTTAAAAAAGAACTGTGATAAATTTAAATGGAACTGGAGAACTGGAACTTCTCTTTCTCATATGCATGCCTAGTTTATCCCTTAATTGCTTAAATGACAATTAACTGTGTGAAACAAGAAGCATTTGAAGGAGTGCCTCCTCCTCTTCCTCCTCCTCCCTCTTCTCCATCTGCTGCTCACGGAAACCTGTCTCACAACAGAAGGGAACAATTTGGAACAAAATCCTTTCTTTTCCCCCAAAATAATTCTCCTTTATTTTTTATTGCATAACATTTTTGTATTTCCAACTATAAATAAAAAAATTATTAGAAAGAAATTACAAAATAGCATTGAATGGACCAGAACAGCACAGAATTTCTCACACACGATAAATCATTTCTCATCTTCCTCTTCCTCCTCCTTGGCCGTGGCAGGGCCTTGCACTTGGCACTGTAGCTGTGGGGGCCACGTGTCAGTCACTGATGGTCTCATTTTCAGAATCTAAAAGAAAAAAATCCACATATGGATTTCACATCTAGGAAAACCCAAACCAAACCCAAAAAGGGCGAGCCAGGGCACCTCAAGCGTGTGAGAGGTGCTGCTGCCGGAGCGCACTCTGGGTCCCAATCCCTGGAAACAGGGGCAGAGATGGGTGCTTGTACTGAGAGTTCAGGTGGGCAAACCATTTATTTTGGTGGCAGAACCTCAGCAACTCCCAGGGTCCTCAGACCAGAGCTCTCATTCCTGTGGAGGGAGAGCCAGGCTCCCAGGAGGCAGAGATGGAAAGCACCAGCAGAGACAGCTGGCATTTGGCTCAGTTTGTTGGAAGGAGGGGAGATAGGTGTGAGGCTGTGTGCCGGTGTCAGAGGAGGGCGGGGCTGCCAGGGCAGGTCGTGGCACCGGATCCCCACACCTGCAGGCTTGGCTCCCTTGTCCCACAGAAAGGAGCCAAGCCTCGGATCACAGGGTCACAGAATGGTTGGATTGGAAGAGACCTCCCTGCAGCAGGGCCTCAGGGATGCTGTGCTCCACCCTGGCAGGGATGGGATCCATCGGCTGCCACAAGAGCAGAGCACAGGGAAGGTGCTTGGACAGACATGAAGGGCACAGCAATGACAGGAGCAGGGTAAAAGGCAAGGCAGGTGCCGAGAGCAGCACATCACTGAGGCAGCAGCAGCACAGGCTGTCACCTTGTGTTCCCCAGCCCACACCACGTGCCCACCACATGCACTGGCCACGGTGGGGACGTGCTGAGGGACATGCACCCCAGACACGGCTCCACAGACAGACAAACACGTGCACACTGCTGTGGAGGGGTAGCACAGACAGGTCTGACAGAGCAGACAGCTTCAGGAAGGACTCAGAGCTCATGCACGGAGTCCCTGGAGCAGCGGGGGAGGCAGGGGACGCTGGGGACAGCACACAGTGCAGACACTGCCAGGATCTGGCACAGCTTCTGCTGGGTCTCTGCGGTCTGGGCTTTGTGTTTGTTAGACGCAACCCTAACTTTCTCCCTCCTGTACTGCCTGCTCGGCCTGTTCATGGGAAGAACTGACTTTTAAGGGAAGGAAAATCATGTCTTCCTAATTCCTCCTTGAGCTTCTGATCAACATCAGCTCTGAAGATCTGCCTGGATCTACCCCTGCTCACGGTGGATAACCAGCATGTGGCATGGAGTTTCATCCAGGAAAATAGGACAAAATTAACTATCTCCAGGGAACTGGAAAAAAAAAATCTGGCTCCTACAACACCCAGAGCAGAGCCAGCTCCCCAGGCACTTAGCTCCTAAAACAAACCCCCACAGCTGCTCAGCCATGGGCAACCACCCTACTTCTTACTCCAGGCTCAGTCAGCCTGAGCTTTCCCAGGCTGGGTGGGCAGCAGTGCTGGAGAGGTCAGGGAGTGCAGTTACCCACAAGTTTGTTTGGTGACAGCAGAACTGTGGGAAAAGGCAGCCATGGCACACCCTGTAGCTGCTGCCTAATGGGGACAAAGATATCAGATTCAGTCTGTCTAGTCTGATAAACAAACTAGAAAAGCTGAGGAAGTTATTACTTTGTTTGCAAAGTCATTGGAAAAATACACCAGAGTATATAGCCCCTTTTTGGGGCTATTTTATGTCAGACCTGAAGAATCCCCATTTGAAAAGGACTGGCAGCTGGTTATTTCCTTCTAAATCGCCCAAGTTTTTACAAGGTGTCAGGGCAGTAAATGCCTCACAAAAACTGCAACAGGCCCAGAGAAGTCCCCTGAAGAGTGTCTGGAGAGGCTCTCATCATGCCCAGCTCTTCAAAAGCCACAGTGCCATGGCTGGTGCTCAAGTGGTGCCTCAGTCATGAAAGGCAAAATGTAGGGATGTGCTCCTTTCTGAGGGGAAAAAACAATCCTAACTTTTCCCTCTGCCTTGTGACTGCAGCTATGTGCTCAGTATTCACCATGCATTCATCCTGTTGCACAAAGAAATTCATCCAAGTGCTCTATGCTTACCAGATTTGGAAAAATCAAGAGCTTCTCACCAGAGTTTCACTGTTGTAACACATACTTTATCAAATCATAGGGCATTGTCTATGAACAGCTTCTCCACAGTGACCAAATGAGCCCTAAAGCTTCCTAAGACTTTGTGTGTCAGACTGAAACAGCCTTGATGGCACACAACTACCCCTGAGAAGGGAGCAGAGAGAATCAAATCATATCATTCCCAACAGCAGCCACTTCCTGGTCCGAGCCTGACTTCCATCTGAATCAGGTGTAAGTGATCTCTGTGCTCACACAGCCACTGCTCACACAGTCAGCAGTGCAGCACATCCAGACCCCTCTGAGTAACAAATTCCTTCATAAAGCAGAATTTGTAGCCTGACAGGCCCTAAAATCTATCTCATTACAACACACTTCTGGAGCCCGGCAGCAGCATGGCTGGGGCTGGAGCATCCCTGTCCTGCTGAATCAGCAGGGAGCACTCCATAGCCAGAAATGTCGCCCCTGCCAAAGGGCACACATGTGAGTCACAGCACAATTCCCACCAGATCAACAAACTGGGGTATTCATTTCTAGGGTATACAGACGGAAACTGACTGTCAGGGATAAAATAGTAACAGAGATCAGCACATCGGACAACTCCACTGAAGCTGAGTCTGCCCAAGCACCAGTCAGGTGCCCAACACCACGAACCACTGAGGTGCTCCTCAAGGATTCAATCCATGATAAATAATCATAGCCAGAAATAACACACAATCATGGTTTTGTTGTTTTATAAATTAAATCCCATATCACACATTCATCCAGCCATGACAACAAGAATGTGATCTCCCTTTTGTACACTCTGTAGAGAGATCGTGCCACACTGTCCCACAGGAATCACCCAAAATCAGGACAGAGGGCAGACAAAGAACTAGAGAACACAAGGAAACCTTACTGGACATGACACACAGTCAGAAAATGTTTCATGTGTGACCGTCTCTGAGCCAACAATTTCAACAGCAGCCGTGGAAAACTTGGGGGCACTAGCTGGCAGCAAAGCAGAAAACAAGGCAAGCTTTTGCCATAATAGCTGATTTCTGATGATTAACATCAATCTTACTCCAAAAGCATTGAACCTTTTCCTACATTACAGGGGGGGTGGTGGGGAGAGTGGGCATGACAGGGAAAGCAATACTGACGTCATATAAATTTTAGAAGGGAGACTTCTGGTTAAAACTCTCCAAAGCCAACTTCCAAGGCATGTGTGAGGACAGATGCTTTTCCTGCTCAAATATGCACAAACTGAACAAAATCAACACAGACCCACACAACATCCATGGGGCTTCTCTGGAAAAATTCTGCATGTTCTCAGACCAGATAGTAGTGCACTGGGATAATGAAAAATGCTTGAAGGGAAAGAGCTACCATTGGCAAAGCCAAGTTAAACTAATGATTCAAAGTATCAGTGCTTTCCTTCCACAAACCCCAAACAGCAAAACCTGCCCCTGGAGGAAGAAACTCATTTTAGGAATCCTGTCTCTCAGCATCCTGTTCCCAAAACAAGTAACTCTGCAGGAGCACAGAGAATGCCACATCTCACCCATTCAGTCCCTTGTCTTGCCCTCAGCTAATGTTAAGGATTTCAGAGAAAAGCAGAAGGTACCGATGGAGCGGTGTAAAGACAGATATGGAGTAATGGTTAAGTAATCAAAGAGTCCCAGAATGGTTTGAGTTGGAAGAGACCTTAAAGCCCATCTCATCTCACTCCTTGTCCTGGGCAGGGACACCTGCCACTATATCCCAGATAGCTCCAAGCCCCATCCAACCTGGCTTTGAACACTTCCAGGAATCCAGGAGCAGCCACAGCTTCTCTGGGCAACATTTCCTCTTTAAAAGAATTTCTTAAAGATTTTTTTTTCTTTTTTTAAATGAATTTTTTAAATATCCTCTCTTTAAAGTTGTGGACTGGAAACCAGAGTTAAACACACAAACAATCTGCAAGACCCTGTGCTGCATCATTCTTTTGAGTGAAATCTGTTCCAGGGAGGTTGAATCTAGATTTGCAAAAGAGCCTTAAACCACTGCAGTGTTTCTACCTGCCATCTCCAGTGCCCAGCTTTGTATCCCTGTGGCAGATGAGCAGTGCCAATGGCAGCAGCTCCTCTCCATGTCTAGTCTTACTCCAAGCAAGCTGGGAATGCAGTGGGAAAGCAGGCAATCAGAAAGCCAAATAAAAATCACACAGGCAAACTTCAACTACTTTCCCAACTTCTCAAACTGTAAACTGCAAAACTTTTGCACTTCTGTGGGAGTGACTTTGGGGAGTAACCATTTTTTCAAGATTTGTATTAAATTTCTATAACTGAAAGATTAAAAACCAGAAGATCTGTGAGCTCCCTCATTGAAACCTGGTATTTGAAGCTGAGCCTCTGTGCTGACTTCCCACATGAGCCTGAAGCACAGTGCTGGCTGGGAATGTTGGGTGATGGCAGAGCTACAAGACATGCAGGACTGGAACCAGCAAGGCCTGGAATTCCACCAGCATGTTTGACCCATTTGCTGCTTGTTGAAGCAATATTCAGTCAGGAATAAAACTAGTTCAGTTCTGGGATCGGTAGGGGATCTTTTTAGGTGCAGTTTTCCCACTCTGATGGCACAGCATGGACCCCTCAGTTCTGTCTTACTCTTGGCTCACCTTTTGCTCAAGAAGTTGCTCCATTTATTTAATGTCATGTCACTTCCTTAATTGCCACTAAGGTCAAAGCACCCTGTGACACAATCCTCACAACTGAGAGCAAAAAAAACATGGCTTGAAGTGAACAGCCAGAAGAGCTGCAGACAAGAGGGCCATCAGTACATTAAAAATCACGAGTATGACAATGCCAGCAATACATTCTGAGCTCCTGCTTGTCTCCAGTGCAACAGGCAGGTACACACCTGCCAAGGCCCTGGAAGCTGCACCCATGACCTGCTTCCCAGCCACCCCGCCTCTCCTGGGAGCACAGCCATGCAACGCAGCACCGTGGGGCAGACGGGCACCAGCGTGGACCAGAGACTTCCCAACCAACATAGCACAGGCAGCAAAGCCACACGGAGACAAAAGCAGGAGTGTCACACCTGCATGCCCTTCTCTCATTTCTCCCGCAGCCTCACCCAATCACCCAATGATGGCGACTGCCTAAAGGGTGCTAGCAACAGGACCGAGCTTCCTCACACTTAAAGGATGCCAGCGTCCTGCAGAAGGGCTTCCCTAGTGCTTTGCAGCTCAGGAGCCTCAGTTCATGGCCCTCTTTCCCACCTACCAAACTGAGCATCCTCATGAGCAGTACCAGCAGCCCTGAGGGAGCCATGTGCTCAAAGGAACCAGCTGAGGCTGCAGCCCCTCTGCTCTGCAGAGCCCAGCCCCAGGAGCAGCCCCAGGTAGGGCTCAGGGCTCAGTGCCCCCGAGGTATCAGCATGCACCCTGGGCACCACTGTGGAGAGCACCACATCTGCTCCTGCTACACAATCCAGGCACAAGAAGGAGTCTGGAAAACACACACAGATTACCTGGAACAGCTGGAAATTGACACTGCTCTATGTTTTAGGAAAACACTGGGTTTTTCACACCTTTTTCAAGCACAAAATGTTTATTTTTCTTTTTAATCTACACAATTTCTTCAGGCTTTTAGTGCCACTGACTTTGTCAGTATACAATGGATAGACTATACAGGCAATAGTGACATAAACTGTAGGATTCAGTGTGAGCCAAAGGGAACCCGGTGTGAGAACATATTTTCCATGTTTGCTCATGAAGCATACAGACATGAATCTAAAAAACCCAAACAAATTAAAGATACATGGTACAGAGAACAGAAATCTCTTACTGCAGTAAGTATTTTGCCCAGGCAGAAGACTCTGCATAATTGTTTATAAAATTCAATTCTAACTGAATTGATGGAATAATATTTTCAAAGGGTACAAACAAAGTAATTTAGACAGGTAGAATGCTTGAAGTGCAATAGAACTATACAATTCACAGCTTGGCAGCACAAGATGTCTCTGCCCCTTAGCAGAGGGCTACAAAATGTCACTGTGGGGCCTTTGGGTGTGCCCACACTTGGGTCCTGTGCCTGTAATGCTGTCCGTAGCGCTCAGGAAAGGAAGGAGACTTACCGTGGCAAACCAGCTCTAATGGTTACCTTGTGCCTTTACACTAAGTGCAGGTGGAGGCTCTATGCACAGTAAAATAGGAAAAAAGCAACTTTTGAACAGGAGAGAGAGGTGTCCGTGCCACCTGGAGCGCAAACTTGGGTAAAAATAAAGATTAAATAAATAAATAAATAAATAATTCCAAACAAGGCAGTGTGACACAAAACCTGAAGTGTCAGATAGGAAAAAGAACAGCTTCACATTTTTATTCTGTTTTAGCATGAACACAGCTGGCACACCAGGGATCAAACATCGCCCTCAAGCTCAGTGGCACATGTGTGTGCTTTGCTCACATGGGGCTCACAGCCACCTGCAGATATGATTTGCTAGAATCAAGTGTTCTATTACTTGTCTTCACTTATGGACACACATGAGCTTGTGATTTAATTAAATTATAAAAGCCCACAACACAGGGAAAGGAAATGAAATCCAGTGTGCTGCTGATCCAGAGGAAAAAGAGCATTTGCTGCCCATTACAGAATTAAGTTGCCATCTACAATGAGTTTACCACAGGCTGGGAAGGAGAATGGAGAGCGCTGCCTGAAGCTGTTCCTTAGTCCTTGTATACACCTTCCTCGGATCGCTCCGTAAATGCTCCTACATTACAATATGCACTTCACTACTCCTTGTACAAACACCAACAATTTTATGATGAGTGCATCAAACGAGCATGTCAAACAAACCTCACCTCACAATTCTTACTTCTAAAAGCTTCAGAAATGAAAATTCAACCCCTGAATAAAAACAAAGCATTTACAGCAGAATGAAGCTGATGAGGAACATCAACTGTAAACCTGCAATATCTTTGCAAATAAAAAGACCTCCAACTCACAAGCAGATTGTAAATAAAATACACCTTTCAAATAATTGTACATCTCTTTCCAGCTGGTTCTGGAAAGCTGAGATTCAAGGCACTGAATTCCTGCAGGGTTAGTACAATTTGCTAATTGTCAATTCAAGTACAATGATGTTAAGGATTGCAAGTGTGAAACAGAACACAAGGAATAAAGTGTCTTCAGCAACGGGACAGAAGCAGGTATTGCCTTGACAACAAATGATCTGTGGTGACGCTGCCTCACAGTGATTGCTGATGCAGGGCATGGCTGTGCCCGGGGGCTCGCCTCATCCTACACAGACCACGTACAGAGCAAACACTCGGATGTGATGGCATCCAAAGCACCGGGACCCAGGGCAGGGTCACGCAGGTGAAGGTCCCCGTGGCAGGCTCCCTGTGCTAAGTCATGCGCAGCCGCGGGCCGGCCGGCCGGGCCGGGCGCTGCAGCGGCACCGGGTACATCCGCAGGCAGGTCCGGCCCAGCGGCGAGAAGCGCACGATGCCGGGCCCTCGGACCGGTCCCGGCTGTGCCACCGGCCCCGGCCACGACGCTCCATAGACAGGCGAAGGGAACACGGCTCCGTACTGACAGAGAGGCATCACGTATGGCGTCACTGCGCCAGCCAGGGCGGGCCCTGCCACGGGCAGGGATGGCACAGCTCCAGGAGCTAATCCAGTGGGCATGGGGCAAGCCACTGGAACGGGGCACTTGCTCCCCAGTCCTGTCCTTACCGAACTTACCTACGAAAGAGAAACACAACAAGTGTTGCTACAGGGCACTGCTCTCCCCGTGCCAGCAGTGTCCAGGCCCAACGCTGGGCCCTGGGCAGCTGCGGACAGAGGCACAGGAGTGCCATGGTGCCCCTGGGGCTCTCTTTTGGGCTCAATTCTTTTTTCCTTTTATACTTTTGCTGGGGAGTTGGTTTTTGTTGTTGTTGTTGTTGTTGTTGTGGTTTTTTGTTGTTTTTTTTTGTTTTTTTTTTTTTTAAAGACAGAATATGTGGAATTTAATAGAAAATGCTGATATGAGACAGAGGGGAAGTTACCTCAATATAACATCATACTTTAAGAAGAGAGGAAGCATCATTAAACAAGTGAAAATTAACACCCTCACATGTCCAAAGGAACTTAATGTTAACTTGTGCATGAAAGTAAATACACTTTACTAAACGCAGAATTAACCCAAATTCCATGCTCTTACAGCCAGCCTCAAAAGAGCTTTGAAAATTCTAGCCCTTATTTCTGTACAAAATTGTTTCACCCAGCTGCGGGGAGCTGATGGTGACGAGGGTGGCAGGAGACCTCTCACAGTGGCTTGGTGCCTGGTGCTGGCGCTGGTCATGCCAGGTGAGGCGAAGCCAGCGAGGACACAGCAGGGCTGCTCTGCCTCATGGGCTGCCAGGATCAATTCCAGCCAGTTTTCTATAATTCTATTAACATACACTTTGATTATTCAGCTTTTGCATGTGAGGGGCAGAGAAAGAACTCTCCTCTCTCAATATGGGATGGCAGAGCTTCCCAAATTACATACGCCATCCTGCACGATGCCATGGGAGCTGCTGTTACCCCAGATGTTTGCAGCATTTCATTACATTTTTCATGTTACAGAATTTACAGCAATCACACATTTATGGCATAGGGAAAAAAGGGTGTTACTTAATTCTAGGTGTCTCCCATCAATATGATATTTCATATTCAATTGATAAAACTGATATGAAGGTGAAATTTCAGATAAAAAATGAATAAATGTTTAAGGTTGTCTGGGATGCTTACTCCATGTTTGTGAACAATAAAAATGGCAATGTCCCCCAGGATGTCCTACTTTGGGGCATTAATCTCTGTTCCAAGGGCAATTTTAGAAAAATACAGAACTATTTGATACTCTCCTTCACTTCCCTGTCTCTCATTCTCACCTGAAATCTGAATCTGATGGTGAATGTTGAACTGAAGGAGATGCTTCAGGATCATGAATTTAACACCAATAATGTATAAAACCCTACCAAAATTAACAGAAACTGAAGAACAAGAAACAGAAGAATCAAGGATATATTTTTAAGACCTGCAGACTTCTGTATGCTGTTATTAGATTCTTGTTTTAGCATACTCAAAACTGTGCTTTCCACCAAACTAAACATCTGTGAGGAATGCCAACAGATGTTTGTGAAAATGCTGCATTTTGGACAACGCTCTCAGGCATGTGTGGGGCTGTTGGGGTGCCCTGTGCAGAGGCAGGAGTTGGACTGTACTAGCAAGAGATGATTCAGTGGCACTAAAAATGCAAGGTGACATTTTTAACCTTTTAGAAAATTAATTTGAAAAAGCTTACTTTCAGCTCTTTTAAAGTACTGAGAAATCTGACTCATTCTGGTTCTGAACTTTTTCCTTCTCAGCTGAATTCCTCAGTAAAGCAGTGGCTGCATTTAATGCTACATATGTGTGACCAGAAAAAATTGTCATGCCCCAAACCCAACTTTACATATACACATTAAACATGATAATGTCATGACAAACACACGTTAATGGTTTAAGTTTGCTTCCTCTACCTTCCTCCCATGATTCGAGTGAGCTAAATACACACTTTAAGAGCTATGGCACCTGGCTCTTGCATCTTTCCCTCAGTAGGAGCCTCTTGGGTATGGTCCTTTTTAACCAATTCTGCTGACTCAGCATTGATGGAGGCCCACACATCCTATCAGCTCCTGCTTGGATGTGCTAACTGAACTTAACATGTGCCAGAAAAGCAGCCTCAAAGCTGTGGTTTTCCCAGCTCTAGGAAAGCTATGGGACTGCAAGTTTCTTTGCTGGTCCTGTTCGAAGGGCAGCAGATGCACATTCAGGCAGTGATGAACGAGGTGTGTGCATTGCTCTGCTGGGATCACAGCACAGCCCTGAACAGGACTGGCTCAGCATCTCAAGCCAGCCAGGCTGATGTGGGATGACAGCCAGGGAAGCCCCTGTGCTGCACACTGCTGTGTCCATGGTTAGGGGGTCACCTGAGGGGGAGCCCGAGCTGCTGGGGGTGATGGTCACCAGTGCAGCTGGGAGCCCACGTGGGCTCCTGTCACTCCTGTCTGGCTTTAGCCCTCACAGCATCCCCATGGCCTCCCTGTGCTGAGGTCTCAGGAGGGCAGGGTGCCATGTATCATACGGGTTAGAAGGGAAGCTCTTCCCCTCTACATCTCCACTAGGCTCCTCTGCTGAAGCTATGAATTCTGAATTCTGAGCCAAGAAAGACAGTGGCACCTCCACCCACCACCCTCAAACCTCTGCTCATGCCACCTCCTCACTTGCACACACCCAACTCTGCCTGCACTGACAAACCTCTGCTCAGAGCACCTGTACAAATCCCTGCAGGTACCAGCTGCCAGATCCTGCTTCCCCCACACCTGCCCTCTCCTGACAGTTTCTCCTTTGTGGCTGTTTATTCCCCTTTCCCCAAAATAATCACAAAAACTCATTTAGAAAACAAGAATACATACATAGAGAACAAAATACCAGAAAACACTGGTAAAAATGAAAAAACCTCACAAGACAAAGACTAGTTTAAATACCCCAAATCTGTTGTTTGGACTCGTTATAATTTTTCCTGTACTCCACCAGGCAAACTTCAAAGTGCCACCCCAGTGATACTCACAGCTCCAGTACTGTCAAACTACACAGCCAAACATTGGGCGTGAATTAACATCATCATAAATATATAAATTTATATATATAAATATATAAATTATCATAAATATATCAGAACAGAGGAATCCAGGTAATTCTGTTGTGAAAGCTGACCATAACTATCACAACCCATTTGAAAAGACGGGATTTAGGTGATGTTTCTTTTGCTTGCTACCCCATTAGCATCAGTGTTTTCCTTCTGCGTGGATCAGCTACCGCTGAAACAAAACCGTTTCAGGGCAGAGTCAGAGCTGGTAAGGACGATAAAAGAGATGGATAGCTCTTTTATCCCTTCTGCCCAGTTTGTTGAAACCCCAAAGATTTTGGGCACTCCTGAAGAGATGTGTGTATGCTTTTCCAATCCCTGGGAAACTATTCAGACCAAGGCAGTGTTGAATAGTTTCAAATACAGATTCCTTTTTTATTTTCCCAATCCAACAGAGAGGGAAGACACAATGAAGGGGCTGTGGCTTGGTTTTGGCATTGTGGCCACGTCCAGCCTGGCTGCTCCCAGGAGCACACCCAAGCCCACGAATCAGAAAATACCAGCAGAGATGCCGCTGAAGTGTCCAAGCCCCCAGTGCCCATCACCCAGTGACACAGACCTGTGTGTTTTCAGAAACAAGCTCACTATGCACTGGGAACATGTTTCAGCTTTTTGGGGATAATGTTTTTTCTGTAAAACCCATGGGGCTACACACCGCATGGAGAACAGAAAACATTTTTGGCAAGCCCTTCATTCTCAGGCATTTCCAAATAGTGTCTTTAAGTACACAATATTCAGTATTCTTTGCACAGAAGGCAGCCCATATTCCTAAGCTTATTCCTTGACTAATGCTAACCAAAATTACCTGATTATTTCATCATATTTTCACAAAGATCACAGAGAGAAATCACCCAGGCGGTTTGACCTCAGTTCTTTCTAATATTTCCTACTGCATTTCAAACTGCTGATGATGAGAATCTACCTGCATTTCCACGCTTCATTAAACCATTTGAAAAGGAACATTTCAATGCTCCTGTGACACAACTGGATGAAGGCTCCTCCCCCTTTAAAAGGTCTACCCCAGATTTCTAATGTGATCAACCAGGATTTGCAGGCAAATGGACTGGTAACTTCCATAGAAATAAAGCAGAATATGAAGTCTTCCTTCACATCCCAGTTACATTATTGCTCTCTACACCTCTGATGGCAGAGGATGAAAAGAAAACCACTCACTCTTATTAAACACATCACCAGTTTCTCTTCTATTTCCAGCCTTAAAGAGCAGCTTTCACTTAGTTAAAAAATAATATATTTTATTCACAGCAAACAATTTGCTGCTAATGGTAGAAGGAGTCTTGAGTAAAAAAGAGATAACTCAGGGAAGTGAGTCCTCTGTTCCAGGGGGAAAGAGAAGATTTTGAGTCAGCCACACAACTGCCCTGCCTATTCATAACAGTGGATGAGCAGTAAGAGAAAATTTTAAAGTAAAAAATGTATTTTTCTATTTAAATGTATAGTTAATATTTTGTATTTTTTTATTGTTTAATGTATTTTTCATTGTGAGACAACTACCTTCACTCCTACTCCTGTATGAAATCCTTTAGGGAGGTATTTATCTTTACAACAATCCCCAGAGACAAGGCAGAAGTGTAGGTACAAATCCTGCCACCCCCAGCCCCTCATTTCTGACCATCAAAAGGGACCACTTTCCCCAAAACAGTAGCTTTTCCCAAAACTAAGCCCATGTGAGACAACCCACCCTAACAGCTCCGTACTACTTTGTTCCAGTTTAAAAAAAACCAAAACACAAAAGGCATAAAAATCACCTTCTTTCCTACTTATCCAGCCTTTATTTCCAACATAAAACCTTATAACCTCTGATGGGCTGGAAATCTGCTTAATGCTCCTTATTCTTTTCTTGCAAAGGCATTTTTGATCAAAAGAGGAGACAAAAAACGGTGTTACCAGATGAACTATAGACGTATACAGCCTGAGCTTCAGATTCTCTCTCCGCAAGCTATTTTTTCCATCCTTTATGTGATTTTTCAAGTTCTTTTGTCTTTCCAGTTGACTTAGCTGTGATTCAGCACATGGACATCTCTCCGTGGAGCTCATCCCTCCAATACACAGGCCACTTGTCCAGCTGTCCACACCAGGAGTCCTCTCATGCTGTTCCCTTCCTCCTCCTTTGGCCATTTTTCTCCCAACACCATGCAGCCCCCTTCTCCCTCAACTTCAATTTCCCTGTTAGGGTCAATTTCGAAGGGTACAAATGGCAAAACAATGCTGAACTCCCAAACCAACCCATGTCAAACTCTTCTATACCATGCCTACTACTTGCAGCATCCTGTGCTATCTTGATGGCCAAAACACTCAACAAAAACTACACCAGTAGTGTTTTGCCATCTGACCTTGCATCTCTGCTGCAGCTAACACGGTCCTTACAAGGACTTCATGCCCCTTACCACCCCAGGTCTCACCCACCCCAGGGCTCCAGCTGATACCACTCCCCCACACAACAAGGAACGATGCAAAATGAAGAGCAGGGAATGCCAACCTCTCCATGCACCTGGTAAATTACCTCCAAAAAACTTCAGTCAGCTCTGCAGATTCCCTGGAACAAGTGCCACAGTTGAAAAAGACACAAACCCTCTAAGATCCAGTCTACTGAGACAGGGACATTCCTGCTGCTCTCACACTAACACACTGCCTCCTCCACAGGCTTTGAGACAGAGACACCAAGACTGCAGGAGGCAAAAATCAAAACAAAATAGATACTAATAGGTGATTTAAATAAGTAAAATAACCACTTGTTTTTCCAGAGACACAGGTGGGCAAAACATCCACATCTAATACTTCAAACTTCTGCAGCAGTCTCAGAGGAAAGACACCAAAATACTGCAAAAAGTGTATCAAAAGAAAGTAAGAAGTGACTTAACAAATCTGTGCCCTCCTTGCCCCTTTATGGAAATCTTTAGTTTGGGTTTACTATCACCAATTTTGACTTATTTTATGAAAACTGTTAGGGTCTTAAGTAGACATTGCCTACTCCTGAGCTGGTTAAAGCAATACTGAGTAAAAGGATTATTTATTGACTCAGGAAGCAGCAGGTACCAAAGCAGACAACACTGGTGAGGTTCCTCCTTTGGTACATTTCACCTCGCCAACAGCTACAGAGCTACTACTGCTACATGATTTTTTCCTTCTACATCCCAAAAAGGCAGTGGTTTGCTATTCATATCTAGTTGTCTTGCTTTTAGGGGACTACAAAACAGCTCCTCACTGTTATTTTCCTCTATTTTGGCTCAATTTGCAGTCTTCCAAGAAAATGAACCCAGCAAAAATCACTAGTCAAAGCATCTCCAACTGGGAGAAGGAAGAGGTTTGGAAACCCAGACCAGGGTGGGCCAGAATGGTGAACTGGGACTCTGGATGTGTGCTCACTCCTTGCTGTGCTGCCGCTGTATCAGCCCTCAGTAGCACTGAACGCAGACACGATACACCTACAACAGCTTTGTTCTGCTGCTGAGAACAGAAAGGGACCAGTGGGGGCTTTCCAATGCCCTATTTGTTCTAGGATACTTTGAAAGCATTTCTGAGGATAGTATTGTCCAACAAGCAAAGGTCAAGCACACTCCCAGCTGCCCCCTCTCCCAGCACAGGACTCACTCCAATTCCAATCAAACAACAGCTCCCAACCACAGAGCCACCAGCCCCTGCTCTGAGAAAGGTTAATATTAACCATCAAAAAGAAAACTTTAGTAATAGTTGAAACTGAAGTTGAGCAACAGACGATAATGATAAGAGTACTGCTCTGCATCACTGGTAATAAGCAGTTTGGAATTTTAAAATATATATTTATATATATATTGCTGCCCATATATCCCTTAAGATTATTCCAAAGGACAATTAAAAAATTGATTTAGTACTGAATGAAAAGAGCTGGACATTTATAGAAAGCATTTATCTAGAGTAATTTTAGTCTATGTCCTCCTCCACATCTGAGTTCTGCAAAGGCTGTCAGACACATAGCAAAAGGTATGTTCTTCAAGGAGGGCCACTTACTCCACATGTCTCATTCTGCATTTGCATGGGGTTAGCCTTTGGCTCCATGTCTTGCCTTTTTTGGTTCTGCTTCAGTTGGTTCAAAGAAGGTTTTGTTTGTGCAGCTCCAACAGTTTTGCTCGTCCACTGGTCCACCAGCTTATGCAGGTCATCTGTGAACGTCCCTTTCTTGTTGTTACTGTTGTTGGCCTGAACCTGCAGTGTTGACTGTGGGAGGGGCTCAGGACACGTCACCAGGCTGTTGGTCGAGGATCCTGGAAAATCACACAGAGAACTGAGATGGTATCTCTGCCTCACCTCTGCAGCTCAAACCCCTTCTCACCTACTGCCACTCCAATGTTGGTTTTTCAGATTTCTAACCCTCCCCTTCCTGGCTACAGAACTCCTTTGCTTAAAGAAATGGTCCAAGTCCAGTGAGTGGGTTTGCATTTTCTATCACATCGTGTTACCTCGGCTATTAATTTGTCTTGCATGAAATTAGGGACAGGGTGTAAAGCCAGGAATGCAGCCCCATAAAGCTGACATCCCATACAACATCTCCTCAGACACAACCATGAGAAAGAGGGAGGTGGGATGTATTGCTAACACTGCAAGCATTTATAAATTGAATTTACCATCTATTTCACTTGCCTAAGTTTACTGTCCTGGAAAAATGCTATTGGAACAGAGGTTACAGGCAGGGCTGGTTCCTGCTCCTCTGGGAGCCCACCATCTCTCTCGATGATGCCAGGACCATTCACATGGCTATTTGTATATTTTGGGGGAAAAACACCCATCAGGACCATGAAAGTATAGAAGAGAAAGGAGAGAGGATAGTGGGCAGGGTGACTGTTTGAGACAAAGATAGAGAACTTTTGGTATAGATAAAAGCAGTCAAGAAGAGTATTGACAGAAATTTAATTTGGTATGTTCACTTCTTTCTAGAAGAACTAGTAAAAAAAAAATTCTGTCCTTTTTCTGCTTAGTGACTACAAGTCTGACACAGCAAGCTCAGCAGGGGACTGCAACTGAAGGAGCCTGAATCTGACCTAAGTAGAAAATGTCAAGTAACTTCTCAGCTAACATACTTGAGACAGCTAAAGATTGGAAATGAAGACCATCTCTCCAAGCAAAAAGTTCACAGAACTGTAGTAAAATGCTTATATAAGCAAACATGAACATGGAGTATTTTCTCTGTTGATTGGTTACCAGCCAATGAAACCGAGTATACTAATTAGTCCTACAGTTATATAAAATACATTAATAACCTTTAAATGATCATGCATTCAACCTGCAACATCACTTCTAAGTCAATACTGCTCAATTCCTTTTCCTTTACTTGGGGTAAAAGTGAGAAAAGTAAGGATTTTTAGAAGAAAGCTCTTCAATTGGTGTTTATTATTTCATGCAGTTCAAGGGGGCTGGAATGGTTTTAAGCTATCAATTCCTCCAGCAGAGAACTGCAGTCATATAGAGGTGTGTATTTCAGAGACAGACACTGGACCCAGTTTCCTGGCCGCATGCGTGCACGGTCTCACACACAGAACACCACGACTCTTGCAGCATGCAAGGTTCCCAAGACACCACAGCACATGCATTATTATCAAAGTATCACAATTTATACAGTCTAGCTTCCGGTAAGTGCATCAACTGTAATTATTAAAGAACTAGCTTTTAGTAAATAATAATAATAAAAAAGCAAAGAACATCCCATGCCATGAAGGAAATACTGATAAACAAAAATGGGATAGTTACTACTACTGTGATCTTTGCCTAGACATAGTCGTTTCAAGGTGGACCCTACAAGGTAAAACAATACAAGACACATAGAATTAGGTAAGACTAAACACAGCAAATCAGACGGACAAGCTTCTGTACTTTTAAGCAATCAAAAAGTAGTTATTATGCAAGAAAGGACAGACAAAGTCAGCAGTTCAGGTGAGTAAAGGAAGCCTAAATAACTGGACAGCTCAAACCTTTCTTAATGTGCAGCCATTCAAAAGCTTTGGGGAGTACCACAGCATGCCAAAAGCAAGGGCTTGTGACTTAAAGATGCATTTGGGTTTTTTTGGTTGGTTTTTAAAAATTTTTTAAACTGATTTTCTTTTTTTTTTCTTTCCCAAATTGCCTTAGCTTCCTAATAGAAGGTTTTGATTTGTTTCCTATTAATGCAGGAAATAATGTCAATTTAGTTTGTGATTGGAGGCCAAAAATGCTTTCAGGAACAAGTCAAGCTAGTCTGGCTGCAAAGACAAACCATATAACAACCCTAAAAATCTTGTTTTACAAGTCCAAAAAGATACATTGTTCTGCAGGTCTGAGGCCAATTGTTTCCAAATAGTTTATTTGTAGGATTTGTGTCTAAATGTGAGACTCTGAACTTCAATTGAATGGAACTGTGAATGAGTTTCCCTTATGTCTTGTCCGAGTGCAGAAAATAATCTGTCAGGGTAGTTGAGTTTTAATTTAACTAAACTACTTGTTTTTTTTAATTATTGTCTCGTTCCATCATTCATCATGATTTTACAGTCTGTTGATAGATAGCAGAGTGCTAGAAGTGTGCCGAGACCCCGACTCGACTGTCAGATCTTGCCAGACATTGGCACCGTTGCTATTTGGGTGCCAAAATTTCCTGAAAGGTATTTTGGACTTGGTAAGAAGAATATTATTATGGGATGGGGGGGATGAGTGTCTGACATGGGCTATGATGGGTTTATTGGGAAGAAGCACTTGAAACCATGAGCAAAATCAGACTGGGGCAAAAAAGTAAGACAGAGGACGATGTGCTTTTTCTCTAGAGTAAACAGTGGTGTAACATTTTGTTACTGTGCCAGAAATGCAGCTTTAAACTCAGATATTGCAGGTCCAGGCTGACACAGGCTCTGAGTGAGAGGAGAAGGAGACAATTTCAGTCAGAGACTGAAGAAGGAAGGAAGAGAAAGTAAAGAAACGAGGGAGGGAGGAAGTAAGGGAGAAGAGATGTTTGTGCTTCCATATGGGTGCAATGAGGAACAGAGGACTGCTTCGAAAGAATTTCTTATTATTTTATATAGTTCATATGGATTTCTACCCTGAGAAAATCAGAAGGACATGACTACAACAACACAAGCATGACCAAGTTCAGTTCTCATCTCATAGCCCAGATAGCAAACACAGTCACATTCAAACCTCAACCATCTGTCTTGTATTCTTAAATATTTTACCTTTTCCCTCAGATATACCTTACCTTGCCTATCCCAAAGTTAGCTATCAATTCCCACAATGGATATAAGTCCTCACGAAGGCAGTGACCATGGCAGCAATCCTAGAGGCTATTTCCTGCTATTTCCTGCAGCAACAGGTACTTCTTAGCACAATATGAATGCAAATGGAAAGCCCCTGCCTGTGAGAAATAAAAGCAGGCAGCTGACTGCAGTACGTGCTTGAATGTGTGTAAAAACGCCTTCCTTCATTGCCAACCCCTCTCCTTCCTGCTCACCCAGGCACAGGTTTCCCAGCACCTCAGGTGCCAAATCTGACCCAGGGAAGTGACAGAAGCAGCAATATTCAACACACTCACGATACATCTGCATGAGGGTCTCCACCTCTGAGGAAAATATCACAGGAGAGTCAGGCACTGAGAAGAGAGCTGCTCTTCCAGCAGCATCACTCCAGTGTGAGGCTTGGGAGATGGGAAATATTCCCTAAGCATTGAAGCTGCCTCAAACAGGGACTGACAGTTATCAGCCATAGCTGGTTATGAACTCGAATTCAATTAAAAATTCACTTTGTAGATCTAATTCACCCGATAAATTGTATTACTGCTAAAATTAACACATTTAAGAACAGTAAAGTAGATTAATTGTAATTAAGATTTAATGTAAGATTGTGAAAGTTCAGCAGAGCATTTTACCTCCAATTCCAGATCTCTTATCTGAGAAATTAAATAGCTATTATATCATACAGAACAGAAAAAATCCACTGTCCCATATTTGCACTAACAGCTGCCATAAAGCTGGAAAGCTACAAAAAAATGGAAATGGCAATAAACTGCTAGACCATTTCCATAATTGCATATGCACATACAGTATATGAATTGCTACAAACCTGGCAAAAATTGCATTACACAAGATTCCAAGCCTAAGCCAAATGGAGCTTTGAAAATTCCACTCATGATCAGTGAAAATTCTTCCCTAGGGCACCCTTGCAGTTTAACCCAGGAAAGGAACTTGGGATAAAATTATGCCAAAGCCCATAAAAAATATTTTATTTCATGAATCATACAAAGGTGAAGTTAATACTGGACATGGGCAACAGATCAAAATGTCCTGCAGAACACTGTGAAAGTGTTCAAGTCCTATGGATCTTGTAATCAGAGCAAGATCCTTGTGACACTGTCTTTAATCCATCTGAAAATTTATTTTTAATGTTGTCGCCAACTGTTCTGCCAGTGCAGCAGGTCTCCTGCTGGCATATCCCACCTTGCCAAAGGGCTTGTTTTCCTTAACCAAACATACAGATTCAGAGCACTTCTGAAAATGCCGCACAGTGTTTCCCAGCAGCTGGCAAACAAAAAAATACCAGGGAAATCTTAACTTATGGAATAGACCCAGGACTCTGAACTGTCTGGAGGTGCCATTGAGCTACTGGCACTGGACAGCTGTGTCCCAGCCTTGTACAAGTGCACAGAGGATGGATTCCTACCTGTAATGGTTTGGGTTGGAAGGGACTTTAAAGCCCATCCAGTTCCATCCCCTGCCATGGGCATGGACATCTTCCACTATCCCAAGTGCTCCAAGCCCCATCCAGCCTGTCCCGGGACACTTCCAGGGATGGGGTATGAATGCAAACACACTTAGAACCTAATGGAAATGCTTGGCTTTGCCTGCCTCCTGTGTCCACTGACATCCCTTTCAGAGGGAAAGGAACGTGAGCCAGCTGGTACTGCCAACATTATCACCTTCAAATAATAGTATCAAAGGATGGTTCATGTTGGAAGACCTTAAAAGCCCAACTTGTTCCAAACCCCTGCCATGGCCAGGGACACCTTCCACTAGACCAGGCTGCTCCAAGCTCCATCCAGCCTGGCCTTCCTCAAGCACTGCTCTTCCTGAGGCTCCAGACACAGCTGCTCTGGATCCCAGCTCCACTGAACATCCTGCCTTCCATTCTGCTGGCCGCTGTCCCAGTCCCAGCCACTCTGAGGAAGGAGAGGAATGCACACAGCCCCAGTCCTGCACTCACACACACATCCCACCTGCTGGGCTCACAGGAAATCAAGCGGGAATCACCTCCTGCCCCACCCAACCTGCCCACAGCTCAGTCATGGGGACCTGCCAAGCTCCCCAGGTGAGGGGCACCTCAGGTGAGAGGTTCCCCTGGCAGCCAAGCTGTGCTCTCAGGACTGGGACCCTCAGGGGTGACCTAGGATTGCAGTGTCATGTTAAGTGCCTGAACTGCACCCATCTCCTGGTGTGACTCAGGGATGGGGGAGGCCAAACCTCCCCCAGCACTCACCCAGAACCCGAGAGAGCACATGGGCTGAGAACAGAAAGCAATTAGTCATGCTGAGTCATTTAAGCATGAGGAAACTTCACAATTCAAAGGATTTACATATTCCCTTGGTTTCATTCACAACATCCATGCACCCAAACATTTTTAATACACTCGTTTTTAATTGCCATCTCCCAGACTTTCTGCATCCTACTAAATAGTAATTCCAAGGAAGATTAATGAAACATCTTCTGGGAATTACATGTGCAGAAGAAGAAATTACTGTGGCCACTATAACACCAAACAGGAATATTTGGGAGCTGAGAATTCTCCTCAGGTTCTCAGAAAAAAATCCCTAAATGCAAAATTTGTCTCATGACTTCACCAGTCATTAAAAGCTTACATGGTAATAAATTCTGTAAACGTCAGTCACCTGAGTGTTTGTGCTTTCAGGGAGCTCAAACAAGAAAAAATTTCGAGATTATTTCTTAAAATACTGTTTATTCATAAAATTAGGAGGAGTGTATTGGAGTGGTCTTGTGCCTTTGAACTGATCCACTTGGATAGTAATGAACAGTGCAGAACTCCAAGGGGAGATCTGATACTATTGTAAACCCACAGTTATTTAAGCAAACACTTTCTTAAAAACGTTATCAGCCCTTCTAAGGTTATATGTAAGTGGCCTATAGTACCTGTTCAGCACAACATATCTTTATTGTACAAGCAAAATCCGTTTGCCTAAAAAGCAGCATCTACAATTGCGAAAAAACATCTTAATTTTTTCATTAAATAGCTTGATATCGTTTGGTGGAATTGCCAATTACTTTAGAAGTCAGACAAATAGGGTACAAATAGAAGGTGCACAGTTATTTGAGACAAAATTCCTGGATCCTAGCAATCCATTTCCAAGTATCATCTGAATATCTGATATTGCTTTTTACTTATTTATGCTTTGATGAACTGCTAATTGACTTCATCTCTGAGGTCACATAAGGTCATAAGAAAATAAACTGAGTCAAGTGCTTCAGCCAGATCAGCTTACACAAAAAGTTGATGGGACTCTCCCTTAGAGTAACCAGATCTTCCTGTGCCTTATGACTCCATTAAAAAATTGCTCACTTAAACTAACTGAAGTGACTGCATGGGGGGAAAAGCCCACCTGGGACAGAGATTTGGAAAGAACTAGCTGGAGCACTGTTGTCTCAGCATTTACACATGCAAAGAGCAGGGAAAAAATTAAAGAAAATAGTGTGGATATAAACAGTACTGTATATTGAGTTAATACAGCCCTTGTATGGAAGTTATACCCTCCAGTGACCTTCTAGAATTGTATCAGCTTGCTACATGCATGTCTTCAGAGTCCAAACATGTGTGAAAGAGACCATTCGTCTACAGAAGGATGGATTTCGTTTTGTTGTCGCTGGAACCGGGACAGCAGACATGTATATTTGCCACATTGCAAATAAAATTACTTCAACAGAACATAAAGTACAAAAGCTTTGGTAACTCCAGGGTAAAATTTTACCATCAGGCTATATATAATAAATGATGAGATCTTCCACACATGCTTTTGGTGCCCAGGCATGAGCCAAAAGCAGTGCAAAAAAAGCTTTCACATGAAAAATTAATATAAATGAGGTGTGTTCATGATGATTACTTAAAAGAAAGAGAAAAAGAAAGAAAAGATGGCTGAGAAAAAGGGGCATCCTGCCAAACATATTACAGATATAAACTATGGAATTGGGAAAAGGGGGAAAAGAAAGATGGACTGTGATAAAATACAAAAGAACAAATACAAACAGATGGACAAAGACACAGGTCCACTGAGGAATCTGGTACGAGGTTTGCTACTAGATTTATAGGTCACTCTCTCAGACGTTTGGTGGAAAACCGTCCAGCCTGTAAATGAATATAAAGGGAAGAAAACAAAGACACTTATAAAGTACAAGTAGCTGTGATCAGATGTCCTAAACCATCAGTCAAATCAGCTTTGTTAGTTAAATCTCCACATCTCCCCCTTAACTTTGCCAAAGAGGAGCAAGTTCACTGACCATACACAAAGGATGCAATAACAGCAGAAGAGGACAGATAAGTATTTTGTAGATTAGTTTGGCAGGATGTGCAATGAGAGGAAGGTATTTTAATCATCATTGGGATTTCCCATATGCATGACAACAAGATCAGTCAAAGCCTACGACAGGGGCAATACACAGAGGTCTCAGAACTGGGGTCATAGGAGCACAGTTCTGTGGCTGGGACTCCAAAATTATGCACGAAGTGAACCCCTCATAGAAAGGAAACATAACTTGGTCCCCTGTGTTTGGTTTTCTTTTCATTTCATTTTTATCTTCTCTCATGCCCAAGACGGTTTGGTAGTTTATAATGAGGAACTTGGGGGTCTACTTGAATCAAGGGGCTAAAAAAAAGAAACAAAGCAAACACTCTCCTAGCCTTTTCTATCTTATTTGTTTTCCATTCATTTTTTCTCAGGAATCTGTAAGGCAGACTCTAGAGAAGGTATTAGGATAAAGCCACTGCTGGCAAAACTGAAAGGTACTTCTTTCCTAAGAATTAGGGATGTCTTGGGGCATGCCTTCTCAAGTACTGGTGACACTCAGCAAGATACTTAAATTTTGCTCTGCTGGCAATACCAGAATGCTCTTTTTAAAGATAAGACAGTAATTTGGACTGCCAAAGGTTCACATTCCTCTATCACTCCTAAAAAGTTCAAGCTTAAGGGAAGGGAACTAATTTTAGCACGTGCTGGAAGAGACAGGAAAGAGGCGTCAGGAAGAATCACCTTGGCCGGAGCCTGTGCTGGCGTCAGCTGCGTCGGGGCCCAGGCCAGAGCAGATGTCAGACGACAGAGAGGCCTTGACAGAGCAGGGCTGCTGGGTCTGCACAGCCTTGCCAAAGGCGGGGGCTGCGCCGGGAGGCACCGCGGCGGCTTCAGGGAAGCCCGGCTGCGAGTTACTGCTTTCTTTGTGGGGCGAGTCTTTAGAGTCTGAAAGGTTACCTGAAAGAGTAAACAAACACAACACATGCAATGGCAAAAGCTAGGAAAACTCTGAATAAAAAATCCCTGCCTAAAAATAATCCGTATCTTGACCCCAAGAGGAACAACCGTTCACCATTCCGAAGTACTGGATGGAGCACAGACTATGGGGACAGCCTGCACCAGAAAATAATCCACACCTCCTATCACTGATCCTGTTTCTCCAAGAAGCTCCTGGAGCAGGTTTCATTTTTACAGTTTCTCCTCTGTGTTTTCAGATGCCTCAGAAGGAGCACTGCTGGAATAAAGAGAGAGCTGCTGGGCTGCTAAGGAAGAGGATGAACACACAGAATGACGAAGCAGGACACAGAGGTCTGCTTTCCTACACCAAAGGTGAAATCAAGCAAATGGGGAAGAATAAAATGTTTCAGCAAACACACAAGGAACTTGTTATTAATAGCTATTTGAGTAAAATTGCCATTGCCACTGTTAGATACTTCTACTGATAAATTCATGTAACACATGATTGCAAAGTTATTTTGGTTTTTAAGCCTCTTTACCTGAGAAATTTGTGTAGACAAAAGCACAGATAGACATTTATCTAGATATCTACAGATAAGTATCAATATATAACTATGTGGAGAGATATAGAAGTACAGAGAGTATCAAACACTGCTTCCATCCCTGTGGGCAAGAACACTCAGTCTCAAGATGGGCCACAGAACTTACTGCCTCTGAATTATTTGTTTTTCCCAACTCAGCTGAAATCCCTAGCTAAAAACAAAATCCTCCTCAACATCAATCTATAGATTGATGCAACAAAATTCCAAGGGGCCCTATGATGAGGTAATACTGAAAACAAGAGCCACCAGGTGTGAAATAAAGGGTGAATGCTGGAAATGTTGCTGCTCCCCCAAATAACAGCACAAACTAAGCTGAAGAAAAATTATGCATATTCTGTTCTACGTTTTGCTGAAGAAATAGGTACTGGGGTTTATTGCTATTTCCCAGGTAAATTATATTTTTGTACTTTTCCAAGAGATAAAAACTCAAGACTCTAGTGCTGTGTGAAAATCTCACACTACTTCAGATGGTCAAAGCATCCACCACAGTTTTGTAAATGCTTTTACCTCCCATCCTTCAGAGGAGCAAATGCAATCCCATCTTTTATATATGGTATCTTGGAGGAAAAAGGAAACAACAACAAGATACAATACCTAATCAATACAGCATAACAGCACCAAAGAAGTGAATACAAACATTAGTAAATTGCATTTGAAGAATGGAGGAGATATAACCAGGCTGTCTTCCAAATTAAAGTGCAGTGTTATTCCTCTGCCAAGCACTGTAGGCAATGCAGAGCAGGTAGGTGTATGGTTTGCCACCAGGACTTGGGACAAGCCTGTCCAAAAGCATGCTAGCTCAAAACCAACAAAAATTCCATCCTTTCCAGCAGTCCCAGACATCACACAGCACAGCCACAACCGACACAAGCAACAGGTGAAGGGAAGCACCTAGTGTACCTACTTGTGCTTGATGTTCCACTCCTGAGCTGCTGGACCAGAGGGTTTAAGAGTTTTCCAGCTTTCAATTTGTTTTTGCTGGTTCTTCGGCGCCGGCTGCTTGGTGGGGCAGAGTGAAGGAAGCCCAGGTTGGGAGGAAGGGGTTTCCCCAGGCGAATATACAGTGCCTCTATCTCATTCTTCTGCTGCGTCTGCAGCTCAGCAATCTCTTTCATATGCCTAAAAAGATAAAAGGACTCTGCTAGCAATGTATTTGATAAAGAACCATATCCTGGCAGCATAATTAAGTGTAAAAGAAACAAACCAGTTCTTGGTTATAAAACAATCAGCTGCTCATCCCTAAGTATGCAAAGCTACAACAATCTCTCTGTGGTAACTCCCCATCCCTGGAAGGTGGAGTCTCTGGCTCCAAGGCCAGGTTGGATGGGGCTTGGAGCAACCTTATATAATAGAAGGTGTCCCTGCCTATGGCAGTGGTTGGAATGAGATGATCTTTAAGGTCCTTTCCAACCCAAAATGTTCTGCGATTCTATGAGTTATTCTTCCAACTGGAACTGGCAGATAAGGTGATGAAAAGCAGGAAGAAGGGGAAAGCTCCTGGCAATGCCTGTTTTGCCCAGAATCAGTTTACTCCTTACAGTTCTGCTCATCCTAAGTTGAGCTGCTGCTAAGGTATGGTAACACAAGCTTCCCTCGCATCACTTGCAACTCAACATACTTTTCTCTCAGGTTCTGCAATTCTTTCTTCATATCAGCATCTTCAAACTCCGAGTCATTGTCACTGCTCATGTAGGATGACTGTGAGTGGAAGGACGTGATGTTGATGGTAGGAATCTTTGCACCTTGCCCGTTGGGCGACTCTGGGCCAGGGGAGCCACCTTTGGCAGACCTCTGCAGAAAAGCAGCTGCTTTTTTGATTAAGTCCGTGGCTGTGCTGCTGCTGGGAGGGGAGAGCTGTGCAGCTGCAGCAGCCGCCAGCTGCCGTGGGAAGGGCTCGTCGGCAGAGTCGCTCGAGGCCTGGTCACACAGGACGTCCACAGAAGAGGCCGTCTGGACCCTGCGGACAGCAGCCTTCATGTCCGGGCTGGAGGGCAGCTCATCCAGGTACACGTCTGGGGGCGCCGAGAACCTCAAGCACTGCGGTGCTGCTAAAGTTAATTCGTCCTGTGTGCTGATGACTGAAAACCTGCCAATGGTTTTGGCTGGTGTGCCACTCTCCTGAGCCTCAGCCTGTTTTTCATAGGAACTGGAGCCCGGAGAGCCATCCCTGTGGAAGTTACTCATCGCCCCATCTGCTGTCGCTCGCCGCATTATGCTCTCTGCGTGTGTGGGCAAAATCGTCCTCTCTGCCTCCTCACTCCTCTGGAAAGTCTCCATCTGTGGAGCTGTGCCTGATGATGGAGGTACAACCTGGAAAAAATAGGAGAGCTTAACAAAAGGAACTGTAACAATCAAGCAGAAAGCCATTCCTAGTTCTGGTTACCTGAAGGAGGCCTTTTCCTGGAGCAGCAGGAGCTGAAGCGATGCTTGTGGCTGGACCTGATTTAAAGTTGGGAAAAAATATTTATGTCTGGACTACTTTAACATAATAAAAGGCAATGTTTTATTGTGATAAACTGAAGCGTACCACTGAGGAATAATTTAAAACCCCAGTCTTCGTAATACAGGCTTGAAAATGCAGGCGGCTATAACAATGACAATATAAAATACCTGCAGGTTGGCAGACCTAGTTATTTCACTAATTCAAATAATAATAGTTGTGTGGAATTTCATTACTCAGTTAAAAATGTTTAAGGAGAAAAAGAGAAGAATAATGAAACCTGCACAGTACATTGGGCATAAACTATTCTGGTGTCCTTGGTGTCTCAGAGACACTGGGCTGCTGGGCATGGACGGGCTGCTGCCCCACCCCTGCCACTGACACCCACTGACACCGAGCAGGGACGGCTGGAGGAGCATTACCTGTTCTGCCTGCTGACCCACCTCTTGGCTCTGAGGGATGAGCAGTCACACCAGTGACTTCTGGCTTGTTCAACTTTAAGTAAAAGGAAAAAAAGAAACACAATTTCAGTCTCACTCATAAAGTGTTCCTCCCTCACTTCCCCTTGCTGCCCTGGCACTATCAGTGAATACTGAACTATTTCACAGTGCCTTTGGAGGTGGCCTTCAAGTCTTGCCTTCAACTCCCCCATTTTTTCCTCCTTCCTTGGAAGAAATAAAGCAGTGGCAGCATCACAGTTGGAACTGCAGCCCAAGCTACTGAATTTTATATATACACACATGCTTGGGGCTTTGTTCTGGTTTGCTTTTCCAGCCAGACTGCACGTTCCTCATCTGTACATCTGCCTTCAGAAGTTCTATGTATCTTTCCTTACTGGCACAGATTTTAATAGGACAAATTCCAATTACTAGAGAGACATAGCACCTTCCACAGAGAGAGAATCTGGTTTGCTGTAGACAGTCATTTATCATTAGAAAACAACACGCTCTAAAGAGTCACTCCTGTACAGCTGCTTTCCTATACCACACAGCACCTCTCAAGCAGCTGATAAGAGTCCCTCCAGCTGGTGCTACACACAACAGGCTCAGCCTTGCCAGTGGGGATGGAGTTGTCTCCAGAAACACTACTTTTGAGTAAGCTATAGAATCACAGAATGGTTTGGGTTGAAAAGGACTTCAACACTCATCCCATTCCCTCCCCTGCCATGTACAGGAATACTTTCCATTAATCCCAGGTTGCTCCAAATCCCATCCAACTTGACCTTGGACATTGCTAGGGAATGGAACAGCCACACATTTTCTGGGTAACCTGTGCCAGGGCCTGGAATAGATATTGATCTAGCACAATGTGCTGCAAATCTGATGATTTCATAAACTTGGAATTTTATCTGAAAAAACCTAACATGGGGACTCAACTGAGACAGAGTAACCACTGCCCCAGGCTGCCTATTACCTCTTTCCTTGGAGGCTTCCATGGCAGTCTTGCTCTACCAAGCTCAGGAGAAGACAAAAGAAACTATTACAGGAAACAGAAAAAACTCCTGCCAATAGAATGTCTGTCTTTGGCTGCAGCATGTGGACAAGGCAAAGGTACTTGAAGTGTTTGCTTTATCCAGTGATAAAGCAAAGGCTGACTTCGAAGGCGGTAATTGCAACCATTCATTTATACTTAAAATTGAAGCAAAATCGCCTTCATTAGAACTAGAATGACTATACCACACATGTGTTTTACATTCTTAAACTACAAAGAAATTGACACATTTCTGCCTGCTTTGGACAGGACACAAGAGAAGATGAATTAAAGTATTATACAACTTCTAAACCCAAAAGGAAAGTCTGGCTTTCACTAACTAGCATTTCTGAAAAATTAGTTGGGATGCATCTGACAAGAAAAATTTAAGTGAGCTTTCACATTGGAAAGCAGTCAGCAGGCAAAGGTAACGCACCCTGGAACAGAGATATGAAATGTTTAGGGAAGCAAAAGATCTACACCTGCCCTACCACAGGAGAGTGAGTCCTGAGCTCTGCCCTGGGGCCAGCCCTACAGGCTGGCTTTAAGGGGACAAAAGGCAGAGCCAGTGGGGAACTGACCCGAGGTGGGCAAGCCAAGACCTCCAAGGGCACGAGGGGCACCAGCGACTCAGTAGCAGCTTTCACCTCCTGGCCGGTGTCCGGGATCCCATAGCCTGGTTCTCTCCCATCCAGTGCTGGAGCAGGAGCTTGCTCTTCGGGAAAAGGGGATAAGGTAAATTCACCGTCACCCTGTTCGGGTGGCACAGAGGTGTCTGGTGTCCCTGCTGATGCTGAAGAAGTTGGAACATATTCCTGGTACAGCAAATTGCGAAGCTTCTCATCAAGGCTTTTAATCGTGTTGTCCACGAAGTCCACCCTGGGGGGGCCCTCGCCGTCGGACTCAGCAGTGCCGGGGGGGTTCTGCTGCTGGAGAAGGCTGACCCCTGCCCCAGCCATCCCCGTGCCACCCTGTGCTATCGGCAGCTGCTGGCACGCGGCCGGCGGCATCTGAGTGGGGCTCTGCAGCTGGGACCCCGCCAAGCCCAGGCCGTCGGGGCCGGCGGCCGCAGGGAAGGACTGGATGCCGAAGAGCCCTGCGCTGGGCTGGCTGCCCTCCAGTAGGTGTGGCCCCTGCGGCGCCGGCTGCCGCTCCAGCACCGCGGCCTCCAGAAGCGTGGGCAGCGGCCCTGGAGCTGCCGGCGCGGCCGCAGGTGGCCCCACGCTGCAGCAGGCAATCTCCACGTCAGGCACGCACGTCGACTCGTCCGCCTGCGGCTGCAGGCGCGGGGCCAGGGCCTCGGGGGGCTCCTCCAGCCCCACGGCTCGGGGGGCTGGGAGGCCGGGCTGGGGGTATTCCGGCTGAGCCCTGCTGGCCATCGCGGGCTCTGCGATGCTCGGGCCAGATGCCGGTGCGGCTGGAGCTGGGAACTCTGGATGGCTTGCTATGCTGGCAGGAACTGCTGCAACAGGAGCTGGTGCCAAGGATGGGGTGGCTCCAAGGGGGCTGTCACTGATCCCTGTGTGCAGGGGAAGCTGCTGGCCAGCCCCGAGTCCAGGGGCCTCTGTCACTGCAGAGCTCACCGGCTGGTCATCTGACTGCTCCAGGTCTAGAGAGAACACAAGCAAAAGATGAACCTTGGAAGGAAAGGAAATCGTTGCCAAGACCCCTGGTCAGCTGCAAGGACAACCCACTAGCAATTCCCACCAGCAAATAGCTGTTACATACATCAAATGAGAATTTTCAGATTATGCAAAAAATATTTCACTGAAAAGACAATATAGTGATGAGAATTTCAGCTACACCACAGCATAAGGTATAGCTAAAATACTGACACTTTACTGAAACTCAGATAAAGATTCCCAATTTGGTTCAACACCAGGATCATATATAAATGCACAGCTTAACAAAATTAATCATTTTCTTCCTCTGACTAAATCAAGTGAAACCATCACAGCCAAGTGAGGTGAGGACAGAAGAAAGACAACACAGCAGCTCTGGAGAAGACATTTTCGGTAAAGTTTAGAGATACCTGGCCCTTCTGTCTGCTGGGCACTGGGAGGCACTGGGGGAGAAAACTCAGGGGCATCTGTAGTAGGGTTTTCCACCACTGGACATATAATAAACCACCTTTTTCCAGTATGCAAAACTAGGGATGAAAAGAAAATAACAAGTAAACATATTTCCATTGTCTCCAAATCATGACTTTGTCTTAATTTCACAGAATGGTCTGGGTTGGAAGAGACCAAAAGGCCATCTAGTTCCACCTCCTTGTTATGAGTAGGGACACCTCCCACTAGAAATTCAAAGGCACTCTTACCATTTTGCTGATACACAGGTGTCTTCATTTGAGACTGACGCTTCTCCTGTTAAAGAAACAACAGAAGGAATAGCTGGATCAGCGCAAGAGGACCAGCGTCCCACTGATATTGTAAGGTTTAACACAGAAAAAGCATTATTTTTCTAGTTAAGAAACCTTTATATTTTTTTTATCACAAGATGCAAAAGTAATTTAAGTATCTGGCTGTTAAGAAAAAGGAATCAAACTAGCAATCTGTATTTAGTGTTTCTTACCTCGCTCATTTCCAGCCTATCTGCATCTTGCTGGGGACTTGTTCCCTGGTCAGAACTTCGCTCTCCTTCTGTATCCTCACTGAGCATATCTTCTGCTTTATCAATTATATCCTTCATTTGCTCAATAAAAGTCTCTTTTTCACTTTGCAAGATGAATTCATTCTCCACCTAGAAGGTCACATCAAAATACAGGGGAAAACAGACATTTTTTTCTTAATGCCTCATTCCACAGCTGCCAGACAGGTCAGGCAACAAGCACACATCAGGAGCTTCCTGAAGCAACTGGGAGCACTGAGAGCCCGTGGGCAGCCACATCTCACCATGTAAGTAGCAATTTCCTCCGGCGCATCACCATCCAAGTCAAACTTGAACGTCACCATTTTATGGTTATGGGTTTCAAGTTGGCACTCCACCATCTTATCCCCTGTGTTACACACCTGCATGCAGAAATCAACAACCCTTATTCCTGGCAAAGCCAAAGGAACCCTAGAGTTACCCTCCAATAGGTTGTACTTGCATTTAATATGGTCAGTTTGGGTCTGTTTGACTTCTCCTGGCGTGAACGAGCACGCGTGGATTTCTTATGCTTCTTTGAAGACTTTCCTTCTTGCTTTCCACTTCCTGTTGCTCCTTCCAAGCTGTCACTCATCTCTTTACCAGAAGCAACATCTGGACTCATGTAGCTTCACAAGGGAAAGGAAGAATAGCCCCAAAATAAAGGCAGAGTCACACACAACGGAGTCATGCATCACATGTAAGCTACAAGAGAGGCTGCAAAAAAGGGCACTTTGCACTTTTTTTTGGCCCCAACTGAGTCAACTGGAAGATACTCAGTGAGTGAAGGGCACTACTCTACACCAGGCACATACTCTGGCTGCAACACCTACCAAGAAATGATCTATTAATGTTTCTGGCAGTAACACAGCAAAAGTCCCATCACTCTGAATATATCCTTACATCCCCTAATCCCTTCACTTAAGGGGCCCTGACAGTCCCTCTTTGAACTGCACCAGTTCCTCCTTTTCTAAGGTGAAGTTTTCTCAACTCCTGTCCTTCTGCCCTCCCAGCAGAAAGGCAAACAGGTTAGGTTTGCTGTAGAGGGAGGAAAAGAGAAGTTCCATACAGCTGCACATACACCAAGGCTAGGATGCTTCATCCAAACTAAGGAATTGGAAGAGCTGCAGGTGCCAGAATGGGCATACTACACACAGAACACTGTCAGCTTCTCCCTAGACATGCTCCCAGTCCTTCTCCTGATCACAGCAGAAAAAACAGCCTCCAAAATGCAAGCATTTCTTACGCCAAAGAGGTGATAATACCTTTCGCAACTCTGGGACAGTGCTTGGAGTTTGTCCTGTATTGCCTGCTCCTAAAATGCAAGAAAAAGTAATTTAAGCAAACACATTATATTAGCAGATGAAAAACACCTTCAGGAAAGGGTTGGCACCAGTAACTCTAAAACCATTCTGTTTAACTAGTTCTTGGAACCTGGAAATAAAATAAATGTCCTATTTTACCCTTTCAACATCATTTCTGTCCAAGGCACCAACCACTTTTTCAGACAGAGATGCTAACCTACCAGTTCCCTTCCTCTGCCCGCAACAGGTCAGATGGTGAAAGGAATAAAACAGTTCTCACCATCGTGACAAAACCTGAATGAGGGACAATTCCACATGAGCACCCACTGTCTTTTATTTTTGAATGTATCTGCTAATTTGATTCATTGCTTTATATAGTTTCCTGAAATATGGTGAGTATTTTCATTGTGTTTGGCTTAGTGGGAAAATTTCTGAGGAACTTACAAACAAAAGATGAAAATTCATCATTTAAGAACACCACATTCGCATCATGTCCTCTTGTCCTCTATGAGAATTTCCCCTAAAAGCTTCCCTCTTCACTGGCTGCAGCTCTGGGACAGACATCATAGCATGATTTTCACATCGGGTAGACTCATTCTCACAGAATTTGTGACAATGCTGCAGGCCCTGCTGTAACAAATTTATCACGTATACACAAAGAAACACGCACACACACTCATACATGTATATACCTGTGTATATACACTTGCAACAGATATACCCATAAATATATATAATTTTATATATATTTAGAAAAACACATCTATAAAATCCTTCTATAGATGCACAGCTAGAAATAAGCCCCATGACTGCCTCTGCTACACTGAGCACTCAAGCAGTGATGAGCTGGAATTAAAAGCTCAGAGGGGAACTGGTCAGCACCACTGGTTCTCTGCTGCTAACCAGTCAGCCCCACTGGTTCTGTGTCACTTAACCAGGCGGTTCTCTGCAGCTAACCAGCCAGGCCCACTCCTTGGCTGTAAACACCATACATAAACCATGCCAAACTTAAATGCAGTTTCAATAGAACTGCAACATCAATGAACAGTGAGAACACAGACATAATGTATCAACATTCTGCTAAAGCACTTAACCAAGTGCCTTACAAAACCTCTTTTGCCAGACTGGTTCAGGTTGGTTTGGATGCAAGTGCTGGCACATACCTGAACACAACAAAAGAGATAAAAATGTCATGGCAGAGTAGCAACAAAATGTAGTGTTTTGATTATATAGACAGGTATGAAACTTCTCTTACAGTCAAGGAAACTTTAGCAATGTATGTCAGAAAACCAGCATGGAGAGGATGTGGATTGGTACTTGCTTCATTTCTTAAAGTGAATGAGAGAAAGGGGTTAACTTAAGAGATGGACGTGAGAATGAAATTAGCAAACCAGTGGTTAAATGTTCTGAGGGATATGAGATGTGAAGAACAGACGTGTACCTCAGTGGCCATCAGGTTCTCAAGAGAACTTGTATTCCCCATATCACAGTGCACAATAATGGGGTTTGTTCATATTTCCAGAATCTCCAACGGAATGGACCCTGCACTGAATGCACCAGCACTGACCCTGCCATGAGTTGTGCATTCAGAAAAAAGACAGCTGGAGAAGGAATACCTTCAGTGATGGATATGCCTAACTCACCCTAGCTTTTCTGGGGAGTCTGCAGGTGAAGCACTGCAGACAGGCTCTACCATTCCTGCTACACTTAACCAACAGGATACAGACATTCACCAGGAAACATCCTACATGACAGCAGAAATGCTGATGCAGTAAGAGTTAAACTGCCATTGATGGACAGGAAAAATGGGGAATTAGAATCCATTTTTCGTGTTAGCACAGCCCTTCCGGAGCCATCTTCTGGAGGCAGCACTGAGTTGTATCTCCAATGGAGTTTCAGGCTGCACTGGGGTCAAGGCATATGACAAGCCACGGAAACATGGGCAAAACCAAGAGATTAATTTTGAAAAGGTGAAATACATACTTTGGGAGGAAACATGACTCAGAACAGAGACCCAAGAGGAACCACTCTGAACGCAGAATCACAGAGGGACATTTCCATCCAGGAGTGGAGGAAAAAATCAGACTTATTTCCTGAAATCAGGTAGAAATGCCAAAGCTTTCGTTTCTTTTGTTTTGTTAATAGGCAGCTGAAGAAAAGGAAATGTTCTGTGATGTTCTGTCAAGACTGAAGATTAAACAATTATGGGAGTGGGAAGAAAAGTCAAAATAGCAGATGAGGAGCTGACAATTCTATATGGAAAACAATAAAAAGCATCCTGTGTCTGTGACCACAGAGAATTGGGAATGCCTATGAGTATCTTAAGAAACAAAAATCAGAGGACTAGAGCAGACATCAAGCAATACAGGAGGATATAATGCTAAATGAAATGGGAATAGGGCTCAAACTGAAAAGTATGGAGGGCTTCCACAATACAAAGACTCAGATTGTGGAGTAGTTTCTTAAGGCAAATGATGGTTGGTTGAACAAGTGCTTGAGACATTTAAAACAAGACTGGACAAAACATGGGTCAAACTCTACAGAACAACTTCTAACTCACCCACAGTGAGAATTTCTTGATTTCTATCTCCCTGATTGTGCTCAGCTATGGACAAGGAGGTGCTTAGTCCTGCTGCCTCATGAATTCAGTGAGACATTTCCTGAGCTACAACATGAAGGTTCATTTGGAATAGCCAATTATTTGCTGACCCAGAGCGGCTGGCATCAAGGAGCAGCAGCTCGACACACTAAGGGGATAACCTCCCTTGTGCAACAAGCCTATTGTTTCACACAGGAGTAACGAAGAATATTAAGGCTGAGGCTGGTTAGTTACTTCAGAGGAAAGGCTCTACCTCTTGAGATGTCTCTGTGCCTGCTGTGACAGCTGAGCACGGAGCTGGGAGCTGCTGGCCCAGTGGCTGGGAAAGATCAGGCTGGAGCTGCAGCAGACCAGAGGGCTGGAGAGGCAGGCCAGACTCTATGGGGGCGGGCAGGGCAGCTGTGGCAAGGCTGCCATGGACCTGGGGAACGCCATTGGGAGCGACGCAGGGCGGCACCAGCTCCGGCTGTAGCTGCAATGGCGGTGACATGACCATGGAGGGTTGCACCGGCAGCACGGGCACCTGGGCTCCAGCTTCCAGAGCAAACTGAGTGTGTCCAGGCACGGGCTGCAACACAATGAGAGCTGTTAGCACGCATCTCTGCACCAAGGGCTCAACACGTACGTGACAAGGAAGCAAAGTCACTGGTGTTCATGAAGAAAGGACTCAAACTTTGCAGTTTGAGTTGATTGGGTATGGGTGCTCTCAGTAACAACTACAAAGATAAACGTCCTATGAAATAACCAAATAAATGTTAAGGATTCTTTCTGTACCATTATGACAATGTGCATTGCTCAGGTACTAGTTTACTAGTAGGGACAAAGCCAGATTTTGCTAAGAAAGGAAAAATCACGTAACTCCAGAATGGTTTGTGATAGATGGAACCTCAAAGCTCATCGCATTCCACCCCTTGCCATGGGCAGGGACGCCTTCCACTATCCCAGGCTGCTCCAAGCCCCATCCAACCTGGACACTGCCAGGGATTCAGGGGCAGCCGCAGCTCCTCTGGGCAACCTGTGCCAGGGCCTAACCTTCCTCACAGCCAAGAATTTCTTCCCCATATCCCATCTGTCCCTGCCCTCTGGCAGTGGGAAGCCATTCCCTGTGTCCGGTCCCTCCACCCATGCTCTCCAGTCCCTCTCCAGCTCTTCTGGAGCCCCTTCAGGCCCTGGAAGGGCTCTGAGCTCTCCCTGGAGCCTTCTCCTCTCCAGGGGAACATTCCCAGCTCTTCCAGCCTGGCTCCAGAGCAGAGAGGCTCCAGCCCTCAGAGCATCTCCATGGCCTCCTCTGGACTTCCTTTTAAGATCTTAGGTGATGAATTCATTCTCCTGAATACTTTGGTCTGCTTTCAACAACCCCCACTGTCCATGCAGAGAAAAACATTCTACACATAACCTAACTTAGGGTATTTTAAGAAATCTGCCAGATATGTAGAACCAGGACCTGGTACAAATGATACAATTAACCCTTTCACTGAATATACACCAGTGTCCTACTTCAGTTTACATACTGAAGTTCCAACTTAACTCTTGATGCGCCAAGCCCCAAGACCCCAATCCTACCAACATGTCCACGTGGACAGAGGGAGTTTCACTTATCTCAGTGGATTTCTCCAGTGCATTAAAATAAGTTGAGTGTGTAAACACTTGGTGGGAACCAGACCCAGGCAACAGGATGGCAGCTACCTTAGAGTTTGGGCTGTTATTCTGCATAACAGTCCTTTTGGGTTGTCCATTTAAAATCAGAACATTCTTCTTTTAGGTACATCATGTATTTTTCCAGGGGGACTGAGCTTGTGGAAAGAGGAAGAGGGAAAGAAAGAAGCATATGGAAGAAAAAAAGACTTTTAGTACTAGGTAAAAGTGTGCACAAATTTTAATTTTTTTGAAGTATCATCACATAGAGACTTAAGGCTATCTGAAAATATACTAAAAAATATAAGACTCAGATGAGAACTAGGCCACATGATTTCACTGCTGCATGCTCTCAGCAGGTTCTGGGTATGAGTCAAAACTATTATTCCAGGTTTTAATGCAGATAAAAGTAAAGACAGAAGGTGCCTCACAACACCTCGGACTTATATGGCTGCCCAAGGGGGAGTTGTTAGACTGACAAGCATGGTGTAATGCCACAGAAGGGTGGTTCAATTTTAAATCTTATATTACTAAAATAATTCAAAAAATATTTAAATGCCAGATCACAGAATCACAGAATATTCTGACTTTCAAGGCATCCACAAGGATCATCTAGTGCAGCTCTTAAGTGAATGTCCATACAGATGTACCCAGGCAAAACAAAACTCAGAGGAGCTAAACATCAATTGTGAAAAGAGCATGGCATTATATACAGAAATACCTCTCCATTAGAAGTCTTCAAATCAAAACAATGCTTTTAAAAATAGTCCTCTGCACATTGTAATAGCTATTTTTTATCCTAAATTCTTCCATATGCAATTCTTCTACACATATTTGATAGCTAATGACTGTGTGAGGATGGTTTGGGAACATCAGCTCTCCAATTCTGGTATTTGCCATGCTCACTGTGTCCAATGTGCTTGATTCCATTCCCTCTAAAGCCACAAGGAACACTGAGTAACATTCCCAAGCTCCATGCTGCCGACATTCTCAACGACAATAATCCTATACAAAATACATGGCTGAAGAGAGAAATTTAAAAACTATGTACTGCTCTGAAGATGTCATGACAGGTTGGGATGGGATGTAACAAATTTTAATTAGCGTGTTATGGTGAAGGGATGTGGCAGAATACAGATTTTCTAAACGCTTTATTAACAGGTTGAGTGCCCTTGCCTGCTCTGGTCAGACTGTGTTTCACATTGACATATCACAGATGTGGCAAGAGAAGTATTTACAGACTCTCAGTCCTGAGGCAGTTTCTGTGTAAAAACTGCTTGAGCTTATTTATGCTTAGTTTTTTTTCAAGGGGAAAGGGTCTGCAGCTAGAGCTAGAATCCACCCCCGTCCTGCAAGTCTGACAGTGCTCTTCCACAGAGCATTCTCTTTCCAGTGCTCTCTTTCCACTCTTCTTTCCACAGTCCTTACCAGAGGGCCACTTCCCTTTGCTGTTTTAAACATGTTCTACACCAAAATAACTCCACTACTCCCACCAGCTCCCCTGAATTTGCTGTGTGTACCCAGCAGGCCCTGCATCACACATGGGCCAGCTACAGGCACTGTCAAGGCTCAGTACACCCTCCTGACCTGGGAGAACCACAGCTCACACTTCCCAAGATCTGAGACCAAGAAGGAAGAGGAAATTCAGAAAGTGCTCTGCTCATTTACTGTCCAAAGCTAGTTGCATTACGCCCTATAGCCTTGATAACCCTGTCCTTGGCTGAGGATATTACCTGTTACCCCACAGCTCACCAGCTTCAGCCACCGCCTCCAGAACTGAGGGCAAGAAGTCGACAAAACATCTCAAGAACAAGGATTAACACTGATGAGGAAGAGAGCCCCAGGAAAGGCAGTGCCCTGGAGCAGCCTGCAGCGCACGGCCCTGCACCTGGTGGATTTACCTGGTGAGCCGGCTCAGGAGGGCGGATCACGCTCGGCTGCAGGGCTGGAGGAGGTGGCTGTGGCTGGGACACGGGCTGGGAGCTCGGCGCGTGGTGGGGCGAGGGCGCGTCGCTGGGCAGCAGCGGCTGGAAGGCGGGCTGGAACACGGGCTGCGACGGCAGCGGCGGCACCCCTGGGGGAGCCACCGCCAGCAGTGGGATGGTGGCCGCCGGCATGTTTGGCACGATGGGCTGGCAGGGTAGGACCAGAGAAGCCACGGTGGTGTGAGGCAGGTTGACAGCCTGCATAGGCAGGGCAGGAGAGTTAGGTGCCATGGGCAGCGTGGGGTTCATGGGCAGGCTGGGCAGGATCACGGCTGGAGCAAAGTACTGGGAGGGAGCAGGAATGGGGGGCACGTTTGCAGCAGGGATGTCAGACAGATTTGGAGGAAGACTGTCTAGTCCTGCCAGAGGAGTAATTGCAGGAATGACAGGAAACTGAGGAATCTGAAAAAAATATAATATTGCATAAATTGCCAGTGCTTTCACTGATGGTATAAAGCAGTTCATTTGCAACACAAGTCCCTAATAACCACCTGTGCCAGGAGGGTAATTATGTCTGTTTGTTAATCACTTCCATTCATTCCCAGAGTTTCACAAGCAGTAATAAAAACTGATTTATGCTTAAATCACTATTAAAAGCAAAAAAACAACATTTGAGGGGGACGCTTTTATACCTTAGAAGCTTAAGAAGCTTACACCAGCTTAGAAGCTGGTGTACTTCTAACACCAGCTTGAAGCCTTCAAGCAACATCCTAATTAAAAGCTGCTTTCATTTTAACAGAAATTAAAAGGAATTAGGCCAGACCTAACACAAAACTCTTTCATGCAAAATTAAGTGGGGCAATTTAAACCCTTGTTTACGAACAAGCTTCAACTCAGACAGCATGGAAGACTCCAGAAAAAGAGTTTTTACAAGCAAAATCTCCCAGTGATGGAGCAGACATTGGCATCATGGCAGCAGTTTGCTCCAGCCCTTTGGCACAAGCTGCTTCATGTTATGGTGCCTGTCACTACCAAACACAGTGACAGCACCACCCACCTTCCTAGGCCAAGAGAAGGGTTTGTCCCTGCTCCAGAGAACAGACCCAGAGCAGACACCAACATGGCTTGCAGGTGTTGGGGGAAGTGGCAAAGTCAGAAGATCAGAAAATAACAATAAAAACAGGCAACTGCTCATGCCCCCAAACCTGGGACGGGGAAGAGAGGACAGTGCAAAAGACCAAACCAACCCCAAAAAAATTACTGCCATTTTGGAGCTGCCATTAACTGGATGGCACAGACTTGGACACAAGGGAGATTTCTGATTCACCAAAAAAATAACAAAGAAATATACAGGAATTAGGAAAGAGCAATAATATCCTTATTGCCTAGTTAAACTGGCATGCAGTCAAAATAGCCACACAAAACCTGCAAATCATTATTAGCTGGAAATTTCTCCTCAAATAGCTGTGCTCACAGGCTTTCCTTACCTGGGAAGGGGCCACAGGCGGGAGCTGCGGCACGGTGGAGATCTGCAGGGGCTTCAGGGGGGTGCTGCTCGCGGGCACCTGCGAGCCCTGCGCCGGGAATGGAGGCAGCAGGTGGGGGGCTGGCGGCAGCGGGCACACGGGCTGGCTGCTGAGCACCTGCTGCAGGGAGGCTGCCTGCGAGATGGGCTGCTGCTACGGGGACAAGAAGGAAAAGGTTACTGCTTGCGTGCTGCAAAAGAACCAGACAGCTGGCCAAGCTCCTCATTTCTCCCTAGCTCACTCTCAGGACACACCTGGCACTTCGAGTACAGAATCACAGGCTCAATAAAGTTGGAAAACACCTGTAAGATCACTGAGTCCAACCACTAACCCGGCACTGAAAGGTCCACCATTAAAACATGTCCTCATGGGCCACATCAAGATGTTTTTTGAACATTTCAAGGGATGGTGATTCCCCCACTCCCCATGGTAGCCTATTCCAATGCTTAACCACTATTTCAGTGATGAAAATTTTGCTGATATCCAGCCTAAACCTTCCCTGGCACAGTTTGAGGTCATTCTCTCTCATCCTGTCCTTGTTCCCTGGGAGCAGAGCCCAACCCTCCCCTGGCTGCCCCCTCCTGTCTGGGAGTTGTTCAGAGTCAAAAGGTTCTCCCTGAGCCCCCCTTTCTCCAGGCATGGAGCCCCTTTCACAGCTCCATTCCCTGCCTTGGTCATGCTCCAGCCCCTCAGGATGTGCTCCAGCAGGGACAGCTCCCAGGAGAGATGAGCACTCTTAATTCAAACACTGCACAGGAGCCCTCGTTTAAAACACATTTAAATGCAAGATACGATACCTAAAATGACAAGTGCTAATTGTTTTGGAGAGGCTATTTGTAATGATTCAGACTCTTTAACTCCCAGGATTGTTCCAGTTGGTCCTGTGAAATCCCCACCCACAAACTTCCAAGATACAGTTGATACCCAGCTCATCCTGGCAAGCACAAGTTGCTACATAATGGAGCAGGCACAGAAAATACAACACATATTACCTGAGACACAATCAACCACAATAATTGCAGTAAAAGCTAGGTTCCAGATATTTCTGATGTACTCTAGTGAAAATGTGGTAGCCAAAAAAAGCAGCTTTACTTTTCCAGAGAAAGTAGTGCTCCCCTGGCCTGCCAGGCTTTAGACAGCAGAACAGAGAAAAAGTTGCATTAAAGCTGGAAATCACCAGTAACAAACCCCCACATTTTATGTGCTATTGGCATCTTCTTCTTCAGTTCCTCTAATTAGCTCTGAAGTACTCCAAAAACCCTTCTGGTTCAAAAGGAGGCATAGGCTGGCTCAGGGTGACTTACCTGGGACCATAGGTAAGTCTGGTGGCTTCACCAGGCCCTGAAGCACCCAGAACCTCTGCCATCTCATGTTTTGGGAAAGATGTGGCATCTCCCCATTGACAATCCCAAACACATGGGAACGGTAGCGTGGGGGCTGGCATGACTGGTGATGGGACAGAGCAAACTGGCCAAGGTTGAGGCACCTGAACACTGTCTGAGGGAGGTAGGGGGCCCACCTGGGATGGGCCCATGGAAGAGCTCCTGCAGGACCAAGCCCCAGCTCCAGGGTGGGAGAGCCACATGCCCACAGTGCTGGGCTGGAGCTCATAAAGCTGCCAGCTCCCAGAGCCAGCTCTGCTCTCGCACCCCAGCTGGGTTCATCTGCAGCTCAAACAGCTGTCCAAGGTTCACCAAGGGGACAGAGGGCACTGGCACTTGTGGCTCAGCCACCTCCCACTCCAAGAGACATGGCATTAGAGCAGGAAAACCATGCTCATTAGAGCAGGAAAACTGTGGTGCTTCCTAAAACTTCCCTCTCAAATCCAGCTTGTGTCTTTAAAAATGCTTGTGAGTTGGGTAAGACATAGGGAAGGGAAAATATCCAGGCAGATTAGGTAACTTTGCCTCATTATAACCTTAGCAGTGCAAATGCATGGACACTCAAATTGGAAAAATAAATAGAAGTCAGGAGATACAACATTGATTCCACATGTCTGATCTACCAGTGCATACTGATACAATTTCAAAACAATTCACTCTGTAGGAAGATGAATTTCTCACCCTAATTTCCATTCTTCTGCTGTCCTACCCTACCCTCCCCGTAGCATGGACATTCACTGGACACTGCTGTCTCTGAGGAACATAGGTGCTCTGGGACGTTTTGTAGAGAAACTTGAGACACCTTCCACTGTCCCTGGGTGCTCCAAGCCCTGTCCAACCTGGCCTTGGATACTTCCAGGAACCCAGGGGCAGCCACAGCTTCTCTGGGCACCCTGTGTGAGGCAGAGCAGCCACAGGGAAGGGCTGAGATAGACACGGCTCCATGGCAGAGCCCAGCTCTCACCTGCTGGCCAGCCAGCATGGGTGGCGGCGCCTGCCCCATTGGGAGCGAGGCCACGGTGCTGGGGACCACGGGGAATGGCATCGCTGGCTCCTGGTAGTGCTGGGGCACCACGGCGGGCGTGGCTGGCACCGCGGGCAGGACAGCCTGCGGAGAGACAGCAGCATGAAGGACAGACAGTTCCACGGCTAGAGCAACCACAGCTTCTCTGGGAAGCCTCTTTCAGGGCCTCCCCACCCTCACAGGGAACAATTCCCTTTTAATATCCCATCCGTCCCTGCCCTCTGGCAGTGGGAAGCCATTCCCTGTGTCCTGTCCCTCTATCCATTGTCCCCAGTCCTTCTCCAGCTCTTCTGGAGGTGCTTTAGGCCCTGGAAGGGGCTCAGAGGTCTTCTTGGAGCCTTTTCCTCTCCAGGTGAGCACCCCCAGCTCTCCCAGCCTGGCTCCAGAGTAGAGGGGCTCCAGCCCCCAGAGCATCTTTGTTTCCTCCTCTGGACACACTCAACAGGTCCATATCCTTCTTGTGCTTTGCTGCAAAGCCACTAATGCAGTTCAGTGTCAACACACTGATAAGAGACTGAGCAGGTTACGATGCGCAGAGGTGAGTGAGGAATACATACACACACCCCTGGAACCCATATCATCTGGGAACAAGAGCATAAATGATAATATGAAATATGACCCCGGATACAGAACTATTTGAAAAAGCTTTGGACTTACTGCTGAGGGCTGCTGGTAGTGGCCGAGCTGGGGGAGGCTGTGGGGCACAGGCTGGCCCTCACTCAGAGGGGGGCTGTACACCCTTTGGATGGCAGGAGGGACAGTGTCTGGCAGGGACGAGTAGATGACGCTTTGCTGGCTGCTCTGTGAGTCTGAATAAACCGTGGAGCCCTGGCCACTGTCAAACGTGCTGTCAGCTGGAAGAGCAGTCATTTTTATTAAAAGTTCAACAGCTCCCCATGTTCAAGTGATTATTTTAGAGCAAGGTAACCATGGTTCATGTAATTAGCATTTTTACTACTCTAGCCCTTTCTTTATATAAATAAATTATACAACACCAATGTTATTCTCTACAAAAGGCACACACTGCTTCTCTTAAGCCAAAACCCATCCTCATTGATTTCTGCACACACTGATATTTCAGGCACATTACTATATCCTTTAAAGGGCATATGGATGACATTTAAGAATTGCAGATGCTTATAGATTTTGTAGGATGAAAAGAGAGGAAACCCCAATTGTCATGTTCAGAGCAGATCGTGGGGCCTTTCAGAGTTCCATCTTTCAGGGATGCACTGACTTTAACACTGCTTTTATTAGCAGCACTGAAAATGACAAAATTCTTCTCTGGTGTAAGCTATATTTTAGTTCAGCAAGTCATGCTCTGCTTGACTGTAGTGCAATTAAAGTAAGACACAAACCCCTGTGCAGGTTCCAGTGGGTTTGGCACACTTGGCTCTGTGGGAGTTTCTCATGGAGCATTTGCCCAGTTAACCTGTGGAACTACCCAGCTATGGGCACTGGGCAAGCACTGGGTCCTTTGGGAACTGGAAATATTGGTATTACTGACTTAAAAAAAATATTTTCACAACTTTCAAAGTGTGTAAAATAAAAGTGCCCAACTCTGTTTGAGCCTAAGTTACTGCTTTCTTCATTTGAGAAAGGAAGTGAGACAACCAGACTGCAGCTAGATGCATCCCAAGGACAAATAGCTTCTAATAGGGATTTAAAATTCAAAACTGAAAGAAAACTGCAACACAGTTTCAAAAATCATCTTAAGTTACAGCTAAACTTAAATACTATTTCTTTCCCCAACACCTTCCACTGTCTCTTTTTTCCATATTATAAATAAAGTTTTACTTATTTGGCTTTTAAATAACAAATTATTTTTCAATAGCACCAGAGATTACATTTCTCTTCAGTACTCCCAAGCTACTCTCCCAACTGTTTTTTTTTCCAAAATTAAACTCCCCTCTCTATTCAATTCATTTCAGAAGAGCCAACAAAGCCCTACTCTCATGATGGGATTTCTGCTGCATTAACATTCTGTTTTATTAGAAACAATTACTGAGGACCTCAAAGGAAAAAAAAAAAAAAAGGAGAGTCTAATGGTAGAGGGCTAAAGTAAAAGCTGTGAGTCAGTCTCAGGTTTTTATAGAATGTACATTGCACACATTAAGTTATTAATTTCACTTTTACATTTAATCTCAAATTATATGAATGAGGGCCACCCTAATTTATAGAGGTCCTATGATAAGAAAATGTTCAAGTAATCTGATAGCAAATTGCCCAATAATACCAAGTTCTGGTTAAAAGTTGAGAAGGAGTAGGAAATAAAATTGTGGTGGCTATATTTAGTATAACATTTTGCCAACTCATGTCCAGCACAGCCATGGGAAGCACAAGTCACTTCATTGCATTCATTCAGCACTAGAAACAAAGAGCCATAATTGCAGTGTTCCTCAAAGGAATTAGCATGAAATAAGTGCATGATCCCAAAAAATGAAATAAGCTCATTTTAGCTTCATATAAAAAGCTTTGTGAATGTGGCAATATTGTGTTGTGTGCAAATGTAGCTATTTCTCATATCATGTAAAGGGATTTTTCCTGTACAGATACACATGGATATTTCAGTATCCAAAGCAGACCTCAGTATAGCCCTTTATAAAACACCTGAATTGAAGCAGCAGCTGTCGTGCTAAAGGTAATGCATCTTTTACTTAAATGTGCTTATGTACAAACCCAGAACGGTGAAACAGAAACTCTGTGACAATTGTTTATATAGACTTATATAGAGATATCTACATAATACTGTTTTCTTGAAACTTCATTGCTTTCAAAATTGTCATGCATCTGTCGCAGATGTTTGTGGGTTTTGGGATACTGTGCAAAACCAGCCACATCAGTTCATCTGAGTTCAGGTCACTGTGTGTTCCCCCCTCAGACATTCATCCCTGTGCCCACGAAGCCAATGCGGGACTTACAAGCGACAGAGGTGACGCTGGTGGGCAGGTTCTGCTGGAAGGGGTGCTGGTCCGCCTCCGGCTCCTCAGGCTCCGACAGGATGTGGTGGCCCGTGTGGGACAGGTAGGTGACCTGGACCTGCTGTGCCTGCGGCGCCTTCAGCTTATCCAGGCACTCCGAGTCACGGCGCTCCTCCGACTGCATCCTGGGCCAGATGCGCTCCCTCCTCCAGAGGATCAGCGCCACTCGGTCACGGATGGACTTGGCCACGATCTTGAGATCGTTCTCGTGGAAAAACCCTGAGTCAATCTGCAGAGGAGCACACACTTAGCAAGGTCCTGAGCACACGGCTGGGCACGCACACAAGCACACACACGATACGGGAACCTCTTCCCAACAAAGAAAACATCCGATTGAAATAACACAAATTTATATAAATTTATTTCTGACAAGAACAGGAACTCAAGAGCTTGATGGAGAGGAGTTCTTTCTCAGTAAAACTTCTAATCCTAATGAATTAAAAAAACCCAGGATGTAATGTCTGAGGCTTGAATATATACTGGCTCTAATTATCCACCACTGAACATCCATTGAGGAGAGCAAGTTTAATGGCAGATGGGTTTCCCTCTTTTTTTTTTTTCTTTTTAACACTAAAAGAATAGACAAAACAGTAAAATGAATCTCTGAACAATGCACCTGGAGTGAATCAAACTGCCCCTAAATGTGAATTCATTGTGTTAACCTGTCCAGCATACAGAGTTTTACAAATTGCCCTGCTTAATAGCAGAGCAAATCATGAAGGACAAGATGCTAACAGAACTATGTTTCAAATTAACTTCTCTTAAATAGTGAAGTCAGTCAGTATTGATTGACTTTTACAAAGAAAAGGCAAACAGTACCCATTTGATGGAAAAAGGGACCAGGCTCCTCAGAACTCAACTGCTCAACAGATAAAATGGAAATTCATCTTTGTGCTATTTGTTTGCATAATCTCCTGCAGTGCAGGGTACAAACTTTCATTTAATAATGACCTACCAGAGTTCTGCCTGCTCTCTCTACATTCTTAACATGCATATTCAACAGATTTGAAAGTACTTACATCTAGAGGCTTTCCTGCTTTGCTCTTGCCCAAACATAAGACACTTTCACAGCTTAGATTTTCACTGCTAAAATTAATGGGTGAAAAGCATCTTAAAACACAGCTTCAAGAGCTAACTTCACTTTCCAAACCCAATAGAATGTTTCCAGTTCCCTCTGCCCACATCCTTTGGGCAGGTGGGATTGCCTGACTACCAAAAACTCATCAGCAATGATAAATAATTCCCTGTACTCAGAAGGTCTCCTGCATTCTTCTCTTCCACAGCACACAAAGCAACAAACAGATGAAAGCATGTGGTTTCAGTGTTCCACAATTCATAAGGACTACAAAAAGACATTTAGGAATAAATATCCCCCTTTTCTGCCCCTGCAACAGCCTCAGGTTTGAAAACATTTAATGGGCAGTCTCTTAGGTACGCATTAATGTAGAATACAGATTTTTTAATTATTTGGGAATGGGTACAGTATCACTGTAGTTTGGGCATGATCCTTTTAAATATACTTTTGATGAGAATTATTTCCTCTTCAAAATAAAACATCACAACTATGGATCAAGCAACTTAGAGTACTATGAAATTCGAAATATTTCCATCAATATTTAAATGTAAAATACATCAGTAAGTAATGGTACCAGAGCAATTTTTAAACTAGATGAGTTCTGTAATAATATATTGCTGAAAAAACATTGGATCTACTGCAAACTAACGGCAAGAAGACAAAGGAGCCTGAATTCCTCCCACTAAACATGGAGCAGATGGTGATGAGTTCCAGCAGAGCAAGGCAGCATTACCAAAATGAGTACCTCCTGAGCAGAACACGAGTGGTGATGATATCACTAAATAGGATCCCTCGGGATCTAGAATCTAATAGGAAGGTTTCCACAAGCACAGGAATGTTTCTGCAAGCACAGGAACGTTCAGACCCTTGGCTCAGTGCTTACTGACCCCAAGCCTCTGTGACATTAGAACACCGAAACAACTACAGCAAAGACACCATCAAAATAGGAGTTCAAGGACAATGTGGTAAAAACGGAACACAAATTCTCTAACAAAACCCCACAGTTATAAAAGTACAGAAATTCAGCAAGTTAAACTTATCCATTAAAAAATCCAAAGCTTACTCCTAATTCAGTGAGTCCAGTTTCCTATCGAAGTTTAGGGGTAGAGAAGCTGAACACAGACTTTTCTCATCTACATTCCTTCTCAGGAACACTAACAGAAAAGATGGGGCAAAGTGTTTTGGAGAATTCAATGCAGAATATTTTGTGATTGAACTTCTGAACTCTTCTAATGTATTTCCAGCTGCTGTCTGGAACTAAACAGATTCCAAATAAATTTAAAGACATTCAACAGCCTATAGAAACTGGCAGAAGAGAGTGCAAGATATAAAAGTAGAACAGACCTCTATGGTCCCTAAGCTATGTAAACTGTGATTTCACACATCTGTTTTCAAACAATATGTTTCTGTTAGCTGTTTCCCGTTCACCCCTTTCTTGCAGTAGTCATTCCAAAATCAATGCAAAGTGCCTAAACTGGACAGCTGGAGTGGTTCAAGTGAAGTTACTTTACCCAGTTCATTCTTGTTGTCCTTTGAGATTTGTGCACTACTTTCTAAATTATATACATTTTTATCAGAAGTGTATTTTACCATTTCTTGTGCAACATCATCAGGAGTTTCCTTTTCCAGATCAAAAGTAAACTCAATGGCTCCATTATCTTTGGGTTTTCCTTTCAGTTTCTTAGGATCTTCTACCCAGAGTCTTAAGGCAATAGAGGATTTCCTACCATGGTCTTCTTCCGCAAGTTCCACTCTTACCCCAGTATCTTCAGCAAAAAAGGCATGGCTTAATAAATCTTTAATTTCATATCTGCAAAGGATACAAACTAAGAATCAAACACTGCAAGTCAACAATTTTACAAAGGTTTGTAAAAAGAAACTGCTGTTAAAGGTGGAAACATTTACACTGTTCGGCGTTCTCCCATAATGAACTAGTGTTCTTTTTGAAAATATGTGGGATTTTGAAAAGGAAGTGAAACTGAAAAAGGGACATTTCCCATTTCTCTAGGCTCTAGCAATATTCATGAACTTAGAGAAATGCAGATCATAGCTTTGTTCAACTTTTCTTAAGTATCTAAGCTTAAAGAGTACTAGAGAAGAGATTCTCTGTAGGCAGTCAGCTACAGTCCCCAAAAACTGTATTTGTGAAAGTCAGGAAATACTCAGCACAAGACAAACTGGCAGAGACCAGTAAAACATTAATTTTTAAAACTAAAGCTGGAAACTAGGCATAACGAGTCTCCATGTCCAGAGAGCAATGAAATCTGGTACCACAGCTTGTGATGAATCCACCACATCAATTTTTATCACCCTCTCTGCCCCCCTACAGAATCTTCCCAGTGACATTTTTTGGACTGCTGAACCAGAAATTGCAAGAATATCCTAGCTCAGCTCCACATGATGCTGAGCGGCTGAAAGACACAACAGCACTGCGTATCCCGACACTGAATGTCAGGAAAGCAGGAAACAATTTAGATTTGCACTTCCATGCTGCATTTTCTTCTGTACAGGGGAGACCCACAGACCAGAGCAGAAATCCACAGACAGTTCTGAAATCCCTGCATACACCTTATTTAATATAAAACTCAATCCCTTGCAACAAACCTTTCTTCTTTGTTTTTGCAGATGCACTCCCCAATTATCTCCTTAATTTCAGGATCAGTAACTTTCTCAAAGCTTGCTGGCTTTATACCCTAAAAGCATAAAGAAAAACAATTTAATGTGAAAAAGAATTACATTGTACCTTTTAATTAAGCATATTTTCTCTGCATTTTAGACGTAACTCAACCCAGGAAGTTACTAATACTTTTAAGTTGTTAGTCTTAATTAGTTGAGGATTTAGGGGTACTATATTTCTAAATACCGCTGCACTTCAAAATTAATACACTAGTTTACATGAGCTCAGCCATACACAGGGAAAGTATCCCTTTTTCTTTACCAACTTTGCAAATTTTATATCTTCTGGACTCTGAAGTGAATATTCAAGAAACAGCTAACTTTAAATTTCAAAAATAACCATTTTCTGAAATTACTCCTTTTATGTTTTTGCCTCAACTCCCAAAGCACTTAATGAATAAAGACAGATAATCATAGTTTTCTTCAGATAGCTAGTACTGCAAATGAGTAAAAAATACCTTGGTATAATCCATATGCCTGTTTCCCACAAACCTCTTGCTCTTCCATGACCCAAACAGTCTCCAACACATTCCCCTCTACATAAAAAAAATTAAAGATCAACCCCAAAACCAAGCAGGGAAACAGGAGTATACAACATTTCTGTATTGCTCCTGAATTTCCTAGGATATTGTTAGAAACCCCTTGGGACTATGCGATAGAGCAGGTGCAACCTATAAATCTAGTTAAATCTCTGTCAAATGTTAGCATTTTTGCTGGGAACAGATTTGGAACAGCAACCTAGGAGCATGGCCTTTCAAGGAGAAAAACCAACTACCCACTGCAGAAGAAAACCGTGGGAAGCAGAATCAGTATCCCCACATCCATGTATATATTCAGCTACACGTGACAAGTGGCAAAGCAAGAAGTTCTTCGGTATATTTTTGATGTCCAGCATAAATTCCAGAATTAATTGATTCCCTTTTAAAAACACATTATTACCTCTAACTACTAAACCAAGATGTATATGGATGAAAATATGACAACATTTATTTGAGAAGAGATGATGCAGTGGGACCCTATCAATAAGGGCCCAAGTACTTCCAATGAAGTCAATGAGCAGAACAAAAAGGAAACACAATTTCCTTTATCTAAAAAAATAGAATGTGGTTAAGCATGTAACTGAATGGGAATTGGACATTAGGCTCCATATACATCCTTTTAAAGTTTTCCTCTGAAATAACAGTAAATAATGGCTCATGCAGTCACAGATAAGGAGCTCTGCAGAGTGGACTTTTGTCTCACCCAGTGGATTAAAAGAAGAAAATGGGTATTTTCAAAGAGGGTCTGCAAGTAATACACTGAATTAAGTCTTGAATAAATTTTATGGATGAATTTCAATGAGGGCTGGAGTCTCTCTCAGAATTTCTGAATATTTCAGTGTCAGATTATACTTTTATCCTTTTATGAACAATCTGTTGTTATTCAAGCCTCAGATTCTACTTCACATTTTATTAATTAATTTTAGATCAACAACTCCCTATTTGTCTTGAAATTCTAGCGTGAAATACGTAAATTGTAGATTTTGAAAAAACAGTAGAAAAACAGTCACTCAAAGACTCAGCTTCTTGGTTTTGCTTCAGCAGAAATCTGCGGAGATAGAAAGAAACCCATTTTTGTGAGAACAAAACAAAATAATCTGTACATGTTGCTGGCTGGCTGTGACTCACTAAAAAGAATTATTTGCTTAAGCAAACCTAAATCTTACTGATGAGACAAGGGTTCAAATTTTGTATATTAGAAAAATGTGTCAAAAGGCACTGAAGTGCGCAGGCTGCAAAGCCCAGGCTGGCTCCAATATGCCAAGGCAAGCTCTTAGGAGAGCTCTGATACCTGAATTAGAAATGAAAGAAAACAAAGCACCATCAAAATGTATTTTCAGCAGGACTCCTCTGTACCATAATTCACCTTTAAGCTACAGGAGTCTAGTGTGTTCTCCATCAGGAAGAAGGATAAATCTATACATTTTGATTCCCTGTTGTTTGCTATGAGAAAACTGATTTCCAAATTAGTGTGACACTCTCCAGGAAGAAAGCATAATAAGATCTAATAAAGGCTTTAACCTGAAGAGAGGCAGGTTTAGATTAGACATAAGAAAGAAATCCTCCCTGTGATGGTGGGGAGGCCCTGGCACAGCGAGCCCAGAGCATCAGATCCTCGATGACTGGCTCCCAATATTGACCTTATAAATTGCTTCCACAAATAAAAAACAGCAACTCTTCCACCAACACTTTATTTTCCCCATCTTTGAATGGAACACTGACTCCTCTCCAAATAACCATTGTGCTAATCTGCTGAACACTTAAGTTATGATTAGATGACTAAAACAAATGAGGACAAAACATGTGGAGTGAAATACTGAACAGAGCTGCTTTTCCAAAGTGTTTTCTCCCTGTCCCTGTGATATATGATGCTTTTCTTCCTTACTCTTCATTAAACTCTCCAAAACCAGCTCACTGGCCTCCCTTGCAGCACAGTGCCCCTGACAATGAAAGGGGACTCTATTTGACATATAAGGACTCATCTCATTCACCTAAACAAAAGCCATCGGTCTTCCCTGAGCATTCCCAAGGAAACACAGCACCAAAATTCAAAGTGTATAAGCTAAGAGATTATCCACGACCATTTAAAAGCTGTACAACCCCTTATAAATTAAAATAAATTCAATGCTGCCACATGTGAAATGCAGGGCTCACTGGGTGGCATAAGGAGCATAATGAAAATACAGATTCCTTAAATGCTAAAATATATATATACACATATGTAAATCAACAGCAAAATGAGATCAAATTGAGAGCCTCTCTATCTCAAACAGGATGATTTATTCTGACTCCTTCACCACCACTTATTCCCATTCCCTTCTTTCTGAAGCAGTTAGATTTGTGATCTATTGCCCTCCAGTACAAGGCAGCTGAGTCTACAGCCAGACACATACAGAAAAAGTTGCATTCTTCATGCTGAGGGAAAAAACGTGCTGCTTATTCTGCAGGGTCTAAAAACAGCCGCTTGCCATTTTCCATCAGAGAGCACATTTTGGTAGAGCAGCACGTGATGCTCTGAAGGGACACAGCGAATGCCACACAAGTCACTGGCACGTCTGACCCACATCACTCAGTTTTCTAGAGGCTTTCCTGGGCCCTAGAAGTGCCCTTCCACCCCAGAGACAGCCTGCTCTGGGCTACCACTTCACCTTCCACCTGAAGGTAACTCTAGGCTCATGTCATTCCTAAAAAAAGGGAAAAACACTCTACCAAAAAAGGTGAAGCCTTTTAACTGTTTTTAACTGAAACTGCATCCTGACACACACTCTCTGAAATCATGGAAATTAAGGCAAAGCTCTCAATTTTACCAGGCTTTTGTTCCACGACATCACTGTGTACAATTATAAACTCATCTCTGTTTCCCTCCAGAATGGGGCTCCATCTTAATGCGAAGCTAAGAGGGTTACCTGCAGAACTAAGAAGATCGCAAAAAGCCACAAGAAGTCCATGCAATGACACTGACAGCATTATTTGCCTGCTGTCATCATGCCACAGCCACAGTATTAATTCTGTCTGTGTGCACTATGGCATACACCCTGTGAATGCTGAGAAAACCTTCAATAGGTTGATGACAACAAACAATAGGAAAGCTTTACATGCAAACCAGAACACTGTCACAGGGTGGGTTGTTCTGAAGCACATGTTTGTACCACTAAACCCAAGGAGATGGCCAGGAACTCCAGATGTGGAGATGCAGCTGCTCTGCTGTGCATTCTGCACCGCATGCTTAAGAAAACACTAGGCTGGAGCAGCCTGGGAAGGTCACAGATTCCGATGTTTCATCACTGTTGTCTACATCAAAATCACTTGGCAGAATGATTAAACACAAAAAAAAATCTGAGTAAGAAAAACCATCAAGTTATGCATGAAAAATGAGATTATGGCATCAGAACAATACTGCAAATATGCTGACCAGGAAATCACTTCAAAGTGAACTGTGGTAAATGTGGCTTGGCCCCACTGCATGGGAAAATTGTTTTCTATTTATGGTACATATCCATTTTTGAAATGTTTACACTCCATCATTCAGGCTGAAAGGGCAGAGAGAGGTGACAAGTTGGAACAAGCATGTCTCATGTGGCAGAGAAATGAGCCCCTCTGCACATTCCCAAACATGACCACCTCCTTATCCTGGTCAACTGCAAATATACAAGCACACACAGAAAAACAGGAATGCAAAAATTAAAGCAGCAATTTAGCCATAAGAATACAGTCAGGCAGATTAAAAGGTCGCTGAAATAAATTAAATATAACAATCTTACACTACAGACACGCGGAATGTGACATATGCAGAAATAATGTCTCAGAAAGGTAATGTTTACATTTTCTACACCAGTAAGGATGACCAATGTGTGTGACTTGGACAGCTGGGACTTGAGGCGTATCTCATGTCCTAGTACCAGGCAAGGGCATGGTAGAGTGTTAAGACACAGAGTAGCAACTACTGAAAAAGATATTATAGTGGCAAAACCCAAAACATACCCTGCCTATGCTGGGCAGCAGAGGGAATATCAGTTCAGTGGGACCCAACAGAAGGTAGGCAGTCTAAACATTTTGTTGGCTGTCACTCCTTGATGCAAACTCTAGCCAGCAATTCCAATCCCTAAGGATGCTATCAACACCTCAGGTGGTTGCCACTGCAATGCTGAGCCCAAGGCAGGAAAAGAAAGTTATTTTATTTTATACTTTTTAAATAAAGGCATCAGGCAGCTAGACATGGCAAACACATTTCACAGTGCACCGACTCTCAATTTTAAACACCAGAAATAGTATTTGTATTTCTGGTGCAAAAAGCCCCAGCTTCACAAAGAACGTCCCACTGAGAAACTGCAGCATCCAGGGGCTCTGCATCCTCTCCATCCAGGAAGGTCAGAGCCACCTTCTGCTCTAGTGAGAGCCCCAAAACTAATCTAATACTGGAAGAAAACAATCCAAGTCAGCCTCTTATGTTATGGAGTGTTCAGCCTACACTCAATTTTTGACTGTATTTCAGTTGATAAGCCCCAAGGCTCACACAGGCTGCTGCATCACCAAACCTAACTCTTCATCGAAGTGATCTTAGAGTAATTTTGTCTTTTTGTAGCCACTGCCCCAACTTAGGGCAGACCCCTCTGCATGGTGCTGGCTCAGGACCCCACAACCCAAACTCCTCCACCTCCTCCTCAGACCCCACAGGCCACTCACGCTGCTTGGAGCAGGGTCCCTTCTGTCAGCAGCTCCCCTTCAGATGCAGCTCTGCTAGAGAAGCTGTTGAGCCCACCAGAAGGTTCCTCCTGGGACAATGGATCACCCCCAGGATGAGGCTCCTCCTGCACCCTCACCCCAGAGGTCCACCCCCTGCTCCTCCTTCCTGCCTGACAGTCTGGGAGCTCATGGCATTTGACAGGGCTTTCTCCACTCCACAGGGAGCTGGTTAACCCTTTCCTTGGAAAAACAGTAATGCCAATTTTGCCATCTAAGGAATCTTGGTGCCTTTGCTCCCACTGCTACTACCCTAAATTCAGGCGAAAGCTGCACACCCTTCATGCTGGTGACTGATGCTTTTGTCTTCAGCCTTCCCTGCCAGACAGTTCTGCTTCAAAAATATGCCCTACAAGAACCTTTCAACAGCTTCTCCACCACTGCGTCTTCTATATGATAAACATCACCTCCCACCTCTCTGAAGCTGCCAGTATAAAGCCAGTTTTACAAAACTATAATAATTTACCATCTAATCCTGAGCTGTCTAAATGTTACTGCCATAGAAAACAAGTTGGCTCAGGCTTCCATCAGTGTTCAAACTAATGGCTACTTAAGTCTAAAAATTGAAATTTAACATCTAATTAGGAATCCTCCGATTAATCATTATTCCTTGCCATCCTGGATATTGCTTTGGTAAGTGATCCTTAAGAGCCTTGCACAGTCTTAATTACCAATATTCTAGATGGCTATGAGGCGTGCACACAGCTTCTCTGGGTACGTGGAGCAATGAAGAGCTCGATGTTCTCTGTGGCTCCAGGTGCACACACACCTTCCCAGTAACACAAGCTCCCACGGTGATACTGAGTACCTGACCAGTTTCACATGCAGGACATGAGGCTATAGAGCCAGAAATTAGAAGAGCCTCTTGTAGCCACTCTGTAAAGCTCTGGAGCACAAGGAGGTGTCCCCTAAGCTGCCCACACTGGTAGCATTTAGGCCATATCTGAAGTACCATACCAAAACAGAGCCAACATCCCTTGTGCCAAAGCTAATAAACACTGTGATAAAAAAACACGGAATAACAACATGGAGTAACCATGTAGCTCTGGGATCACAGAATCACAGAATGGTTTGGGCTGGAAGACACCTTAAAAACCATCTCATTCCAGCCTCCCTGTAATGGGCAGGGACACCTTCCACTAGACCGGGTAGCTAGCTCCAAGCCCTGCCCAACTTAGCCTTGAACACTTTGAATAACAGAGATAAAGGCAAGGAACTCCCCTGAGCCATCAAACCCGCTCCATGTCTCTGAGAAGCTGCAGCATGGTCTACAGCCAGCGCATGGCGCAGAGCATGGTCAGCAGCCAGCAGATCCACGGCTGCACACATTCACCTCCCTGCAATGCCATGGGAGTGGCTACATCCACACGATGAAGATAACTGCACTGCCAAGCAGTTTCTGAGGCTTTTTGTGGGTTTTAAAATTATTTCTAAGTGGCTCTAGATTTAAAGCAAAACTCTAAGAAGAATTAAACTACCAAGCATCAGCCCATTGAGCTGTATTTGTGGCCAATGGAGATAAAATCAGTGGCAAAGATAACTGAAAATATTTGATGTAGCTGCATCAAACCATACTCCAAGTGTAGAATTGTAAGCTTGCACATAAGCCTGAAACAGGTTTGTGCAACCCAGAGCTCAGATACCTCAACTTCTAGAACGTAGTATACACTCAGCAGTACTGAGACCTCATCAAAATATGCTTTTGAACCTTCCAATGACAAGATCCAATACCAATTAAGGACGTGTACTCACACAGGTTACTTTTCGGTAGATTTGAGCAGCATTCTGGCATTCTGAGTAAGGGTATTCTGAGGTAGCCATTTCCAGCATGCACATTCCAAATGCGTAGACATCCACAGATTCATCATAGTGTTCCTCGTACATTTCCGGGGCCATGAATTCTGGTGTTCCTACACAGACATACAAAGATAATGTTGATTTTTTTTTACAGGAGTCCAAATGGCTTTAACCACAAGCTTTTTCACCTGTGAGAAGTGTGCTCAGTACAACTGTGTACAGATGTATGCAAGATAATTTCAAAAGAGCTCACGCATCCCCCAGGGATGAAAACCAAGCTCAATGTATGCACTTCCATGCCTATGGCTTACTGACAAAAATCCAAAGCAGGGAAGCAGGATAGAGGGGAAACAGGACAGAGGGGAGGGGGAAGGAAAAGAATGAAAAATTTCAAAAATGAACAAGAAGATGAGCTATGGTTCATTTCCTGCCCATACTGAAGTAATAGAATAGTTTCTGTCTGACTGAAGAGAAGGATCTGTACAGTGCCAGGGAGGTGAAAAAGGAAGAAGAAACGAGAATCTCCACTCTTGTTTTTATCAGCGTGAATTTGCATGTTTTTTTTAATTTCCTCCAGAGATACAGAGTAACCACCAGCAGGCAGACAGCACTTTGGAAGTCAGTAGTATCATAAATCACCTACAGAGTCATGCACAAAACATCAAACCTGATTCTGTCACTGGTTTAGTGGGACAAATCAATGAGGCTGGCTACTCACAGAACAAGGTCTACTCAATAGGAATTAGGGTGTCAGGAATCTGATGCAACTTGGTAAATATGAAGTGAGGCACTGGGAGCTGCAGCTTGGAGACAAGCAGCAACTTCCAACACCTGCAACATTTGCTCAGCAAACTACTCTGAAAGGGGGGGGGGCTGTTTACAAAGCAAAACAGAAAATATTAACACTTGGGTAATTAATTCCAGGACCTGTATCTCATACTGTAATTCATTTATGTCTTTTATACATAGAAAAGATGAAAGAAAAGAGATCAATGCAATGGTGTGTCAAGGGAGAGCAGCAGCAAGCTGTTAGGATGCCAAAAAAAGAGTGGCAGGTCTTGGACCATGAGAAAGACCCAGATAAACTCTGCCTGTCCAGCCTCAGCACCCAAACTGCCTCCAGCCCTGGCAGATCCCATCAATGCTTTGTTATGTCATCACTAATCAACAGCAAAAGCACAACTGTAATTAAAGTAACATATGATCAGAAAAAGTAGTTCTGGAATACCCCAGGATGGTTTGGATTGGAAGGTACCCTAAAAACCATCCCATCCATCCCACCCATCTCACCCCCTGAGAGGCAGCGACACCTGTCACTATCCCATGTGGCTGCAAGCCCTGTCCAGCCTGGCCTTGAACACTTCCAGGGATCCAGGGGTAGCCACAGCTGCTCTAGGCACCCTCTGCCAGGGCCTCACTACCTTCACAGTAATATGTTTCTTCCTAATATCCAATCTAAATCTCCCCTCCTCCAGTTACAAGCCATCAGCCAAGTCCCTAAAGAAACTGAGGAAATGTCATACCTGGAGGTGTCCCAGGCCAGGCTGGGTGGAGTTTGGAGCAACCTGTGGTAGTGGCATGTGTCCCAGCCATGGCAGACAAGATGATCTTTATGATCCCTTCCAATCCAAACCATTCTACGATTTTCTGACTTGTCCTAAACTCTTTTTAAATGGCAACATAAAGGACAACCCTCAAAATTAGTATCTGCTTTTGCACACGTTTCTGAAGTAGACTCAACTCATGAACAAGCAGTTCTGTAAAATTAGTTTCACAAAATTCAAGCTTGATCTCTTCCCTTGTTTATGTTCCTCCTCCTTGTCCTTCCACCTCAAAGACATCATTCCTCCAGCCCTAGCAAGTCAGCCAAACCCGTGTCGTGGAGGCTCAGTCCCTCTCCCTGGATGTTTGTTACAGCTGTCACCAAGGCAGAGGCTGCTGCTCAGAAAGGGTTAACAGCTGCCACAGGAAATTATTTTGGAGCTGCTGCCTTGCTTTAGAAGGAACACCACTCAGCAGCAGGAGTGAATCTCATGAATTACAGAGCATTCAAAACAAATCTGAAAAAGTGATAAGCAATAGTCTAAGAAGCAAACCGAATACTTGGCACCATTCCAAAACAGGACAAAACTGACATTTTCTCCCATTCCTTGGAGTGGAAAGGAATACCTACAAGCATCCTTCAACATAACAGCCCAGCTAAACGTGAAGCTGTTCAGCATCCACTCAGCTGCTCCTGGCAGGAGCAGGTTTGCCCTGGCTGGGCTCCTGCAGAGACACTGCAGAGTGCTGATTTCATCCCCTCCAGCCAACGTGAAATGCAGCTACTGAATGCCTTTAGAACTACTCCCTCTGCAGAGGGGGCAGCATTACTCATCACCAGTGCTTCCAAGCCTCCTTAATTCTCTCCTTGGAGCAGTACTACTCATGAAAATTATAAGCTCAGTTTTATTGCCAAAATGAATGCAGACACTTTGCCAGCATCCTGCAGCCCTTACAGCATAAAATTCCTTTCAGATATGAGTGTATTTTGATGGTGTTCTGCTCATAACTGATTTTACAAAAACCTGTATAAGTATTACTAATATTCTTACCAATATTGGTATGACTGATGCTACTCCTTGGATTGGTACTACTGATACTATTGCCAGTATTGGTATTACTGATACTATTCCCAGTATTAGTACTTCTGGAATTATTCCCAATATTGGTATTACTTATATTATTCCCGCTATTCTTATTATTGATATTATTCCAATATGTCCCATGAACAATTGTTACCCTGCAAAAAATTATTTGAGGAAATACTGACCCTCAAGAGAGAAAAACACCATCAGTTACTACAAGTTAAAAATGAGAGAAACTTAACAAATATAAACAAACACGAGTTCATTAAAATCAATGAAATTAAGTAGACTCACAGCAGCCAAGCACATATCTGAAATTTCTATTGTTTTGACTTCACTGGTTCTGGGCTCCCTATGCATTAAGTATGGTACAGGAGGAATTACTTACTGATTCCTATTTTTATTGGGGTGTAGAGGCAACAGTCCCAAACCCACTTTAACTTCCACTACCAATCTGTAAGTTAAAAACCACTACTGCAAAAGGGGAAAGGAAGATCTTAAATAGACAGCCACAATACTGACCGAGGGAAGCCAAGGTGAACAGGAGCATTACCTATGACACTTTTGGCAAATGAAGCTCTTTTGAGTGTTGCCAGACCCAAGTCTCCTATTTTCACTGATCCAGTTGGTCCAGTAATAAAAATATTATCACATTTCAAGTCTCTGTGAATTATTGGTGGAGTTCTTGTGTGTAAGAAAAGAAGACCCTTCAGGATTTGCCGACACCAACTCCGCAGGACTTTAGGTTTCATCACTTTAAACCTCTTCAGATACCTAGAGCACAACATACACACAAGTGGGTATAAAGGAAGTGAAAACATTTTGTTAGAGATTTAAGGGGCTTTAACAGGATAGCTTAACTTTTCTGAAACTCCACGATGGATAAAAGCCCCTTACTAGATGCCACAAGAGCAATACAGAAATATCCCAAATTTGAATGAAATAGATCTTTTCAGAGGAGGAATTAGAGCATTTAGTTTTAGGGAGGATGATAATACGCATTTTTGGTGCAAATACAACCAAATATTTTGAAGTCTTACAGTTCAGCGATTCATTTCATGCACAGAAGAGCTTTAGAATATGCTCATATTTTGAATCAGAAGAAAACCAAAGTTTAACCACAAGACTTAGACCTTTGTACCACACACCTGCATTTCTTTCTATTTACCTCAAGCGCTGGTTGCAAGGGAACATTTGGGGAAGACGTTGGGCCTGCTAATGCATTGGCAGAGTAGCACACTGGTTGAGTACTGCTCCCATTGGGGCTGAAAATCTGTTCCAGAATTCATGCCAACTGCTTTATATCAGCCTTAACAAGACTGTCAGTACCAGAAGCTATTAATTAATATTGTTTAGGAGATAACCTAGAGCACTTTCAGCCTCTGAGAGATTCTACCATTCAAGTGCTATTCCATTTGAATTCCCTAACACAACATGCAAATACAAGCCCAAAAGCAAGCACAAAACACACCCTGACAAATCCAAGCGTCACAGGCAAAAGATGAAACACGCCAGAGAACAGCTTTGAGTTGCATAACCGAAACAGGGAAGCAGGCAGAAAGAGATGAAGGCCAAATTCTGCCTGTCAAACCACTGCGGTTCAAATGCAGGGACACATGACAGACACCAGAGAACAGCTCCATTTTTTGCTTTTATCTGAAGATGGCTTTTTTCAGCATACAAAAGTAGGATTTTGCTATAAATGTCTGCTGCTATTCTTAGCTCTTTGCCAGGAGCACAGTACTTACGTCTTCAGCGTTCCAGAGGTCATCAGCTCGGTAACCAGCACGATGCATCTTTTGCCTTTTGCACAGGATTCCCAGAAGTCATAAAACCTCACGATGTTTGGGTGCTGTAGACCTTTCAACATTTCTGCTTCCTCTTTAAATCTCTGCCTCTCTACTTTTGTGAGTTTTCTGTCCTATAAGCCAAAATGAGACATTATTATTAGTGATGGACAAAAGTAAAGGCTCTGCATTGCCAGGGTATTCAGAATTTTAAATTTGTTTTATGCTTGTGTCAAGAGCAATTATATGTAAGAGAGCAGCTGCATTATGAACTAGGGCACTCAGCCTAAATCCAGTATCAAGAAGACAAAGAGATGCCTGTGCTATGCCATGCTCATGACAGCACTAATATTTAAGGCACCATGAACACACCCATGGCATGATGGATCAACCCTCAGCTATTTCTTCATGTTTGGGTGTTGTGAGGCTCCTCATCCAAGGGATTAATACCCACAGGATGCCATTGCCAGGTATTGATGTTCTCACAGCCAGGACGACTCCCATTGCCCTCAGCTGCTCCTGGGATGCTGTTACAGAGCATCAGCTGAGGTCCATGTTGCTCACCACACTGGGCTCTACAGCCCATCCTGTTTACCTCAGGCTAGATTAAAACCATGTTACCTTCCAAAAAAATCCAAATGCATCAATTTTTCTATATGTTTGCTCTTCTGCTTCATTTTACAGACTTTTCCCTTCTTTTTGGTAAAGAGAGTGTTGTGGTTTGACATGGAAAAAGCATTTTTTTAGAAAGAAGAAGTTAATTTAAAAATTAATATTTGGGGTGACTAATTGAGGGTGAATACGCTTCTGAGAATACAGAAGAGTTAAAAGCAAAATTTTTAAGAAAACTTACATTTTTTAGTTTTGGTTAGAGCGCAGTGCAGGACTCTCCCCTGCCCGGCCAGTGGCTGGGTGGGGGAGGGGAAGGCTTGTGGCTTGGCTGAGGTAAGGTTGAAGGGTGGAGGGACTGGAACTGGGTTGGCTTTGTAGATGGAAAGGTGGAGAAATCTGGGATGTTTTTGGGTTTTTTTAGAGTTTTTTTCTCTTGAAAAAGACAGTGACGGTTTGCTAGCAGTACTGCGGGGAAGGAGGGGCGGGGTGGGGCCCAAGGCCACAAGGTGCCAGTGTAAGAGCCAGACCAGAGATCCAGGCAGAGAGCCGGCCAGGGAGGCGAGACTTTTAACCCTTCCTTAAAAAATGAAAACTTTGTGAAGTTTTACTCCTCGTCAGTTTAAAAGAAAAAAAAAAAAAGCCTGAAACCTGAAATGTTAAAAAAAAAATTCTAAGTAAAAAGAAATAATAAAGTAGCTTTTAGCTAGACTTTTTTCTTATTAACCATAAACTAAACTAATTTTCTCCTCCAAAAAAACCCACTATATTTTAAGAAGATGCTAATAAACCAAAAAACCTACTTCAACAACTAAAGAAAAACAAAAATAAAGCAAAAAAATTTTTCTTAAAGTTTATAATAATACCCCCTGTCTTCAAAAAAAAAAAAAATCTCTATTCCTAAAACCCTCAGCCCCAGGGGAGGAAGAAAATGGGGGGAACTGTAGTCCCAAAAAATAAAAAAACTAAACTATTACTTTTTCCCCTCTTAGCAGAACATCCTTAAAAAAAAAATCCTAAAAACAGTCTATCCATCCATATATTAATAGTAAAAACACTGTACATTAAAAAAAAAAATCACACTAACAAACTTTTTCTCTCCAGACAATGCCATGTGTAACATAGAAACACAAAAAATAGCAACTATATCTCCTAAAAGTCTATAATACAAAAAAAACTCCTCTCCCCTAATAAACTTAATATTAATTATATTAAAAAGTCCAAATGTGTCTCACTGTAGTTTATTAAAGTTCAGTAGTAAAAAAAAGAATGTTTTAAAAAGTTTTCATTTTAAATCTTATATGTACTTTTCTTTTTTTTTATAGTAGTTATAGTAGTAGTAGCTTAATAAAATTATTTTCCTTTATTATTAAGCCTGCTTTATTCTTAATCATATTTCATAACATTCAACTAAAAAATTACATTTTCATAAAAACGCTAACATTATGCCAGTGTCAAACCATAACAGGGAGTGTTTGCAGCTGTCCTTCAGCTTCTTGTATAGGCTGCATATGCATGGAAATTTTTAATTAGAAATGTGAAAATGTCATGTTCTACTACTCTGGTTTTCCTAGAGAATTTCAGGGCATTTCCCACAAGCGCCAGGCTGTAACGTGAGCCTGTCCAGTGCATGCAGAGCCTCTCTGTCTCTTCCATGGTTCAGGAGAAGCTCAGGGGCTGCCTGGACCTCCCCAGCACATGGAGATCTCAAACAAACAGCTCAGACACTCGCTCCAACATCTCAGGATGATGAAACAGAGCAGCAGGGGAATTCCACCCCAGACCCCACCATCATGCCTGTCTGCAGTTTGCCCCGCTTGGCCAAAGCACTGCCCAACCCTACCCTAGAAATGGAGCTTTCGGGATCTTTAGAAGGTGCTCTTACTCAGAAAGCCAAAGGCTCACCAACAATCAAGATTCATTAGTTCATATTTTAACCTCAGATTTCTTTATTTTCTCAAGTAATTTAGGCACATCTATACAATCTGCACTCCTAAGCACACAGAGTGAATTAAATGGGAACACAGCTGACTCGTAGCCAAGATGCAAAAGGATCAGCCACTGCCATTTCTACAGCCTGTCCTCACCAACAATCCCAGACAGTTCCAAGATGGGAATGAGAATTCCCATGGCTACAAACGCTTCACATGGAGACTTCATCAGAGGAAACAGGGTTGGAACCGTGATTCGGCTCTTGGAAGATGACAAAACCCTGCCACAGCTCTGTGTGTGCATGAGGGGAGAGTGTTCCCATTGGTACTGTTCAGGGTGCCATTCAGGGTGCTCTCTGTTCCCTCTGAGATCTGTTGGAGCAAACGGTGCCCAAGCAGCAGCAGCAGCCCTGGGGCTACGCAGTGTAGGGTGCCTATGGTCACCTAGCCTGGGTCCCCAGGGCAGCCAGAGCCCTCAATGCCCCGCAGGGACAGCAACACACGGAACGCCCACAGCTGAGCCAGGCAGCACCTCTGCTGCTCTACACCAGCTGCCTTTCTTCTAAAGAAAAAAAAATAAAGCCAAAAAAAACCAACTAAAAAACCAGGCTGTCTAACAAGTCAGGCAAGAAGAGCCAGAGAACTGCTCTCAAATCCATTACTTCTTCCCTACTGCTGAGTTTCCATCTAATTTAAAACCTGTAGAATAAATCAGAGACACGGCTGTTAGGAAGGAGAAGGAGAAAGTCCCTGTTCAAGGCAGGAAGAGCAGAGTGGGAGCTGGCAGAGAAAAGGAAAGATGGCCACATAGATCCCAGCAGATTTGCAAATATTTTCCAATTAAAAAAAAAAAAAGTAATACCATGGTCCTTGACTCTCATTTCCAAGTTTCTGAGCATTGTGAGAACTTTTTTACTGCTACTTTATTGGCAACTTTAAAACCTATCCTTCAGTACACAACCATATTCTGTATATTCTACATATTATAAGCAGGATCTTTTTGGCAACTGCAACAAAGTGATTCTGGAAGGCAAATGTGTGTTTTATTTGTAATTACAGTAGAAAAAAAATCTGGATTTTTTTAATGAGATTGATGAAAAAGCATCGAACATTGCTGAAGAACTGAGCATTGTTTTCCAGCTGGAGAGGCAAGGCAGGGCCATGGCAGAGCGGCTGCAGCCTCCACCACGGGAGGGGTCTCTGGTGCCATCAGGCCTCAAGCAGCCTCCTCTAAATTCCTCCAGGCTGAACCTGACACATGAGTCACTGGCAAAAACATAAGCTGATTCTGAAAGGGCTTAAGGGTCAAAGTGTTTTCTACACTGAAGCAGCAGAAACACCTGTTTAACTGCATGACTCAGGGTTTAAGCCAAACCCATGAAACCTTCACTGGGGTCACTGACACTCATTCCCTGTCATATAATCCACACAAGACAAAATGTCCTCATCCTGAAACCAAGGGTATAAGCCTGAAGCAACCTCCATGCATTACATTTTAAGATAGGGAACAGGATTGTTTGGAAAGGTCATGACAAAGAAAGAAAGGTGGTCATAGACTCATGGAATAGTTTGGGTTGGAAGGACCCTGAAAGATCATCTGGGTATGAGAAAGAAATTCTGCATTGTGAGGGTGGGGAGGCTCTGGCACAGGTTTCCCAGAGAAGCTGTGGCTGCCTCTGGATCCCTGGAAGGGTCCAAGGCCAGGCTGGATGGGGCTTGGAGCAGCCTGGGACAGTGGAAGGTGTCCCTGCCCATGGCAGGGAGTGGACAAGATGAGATTTAAGGTCCCTTCCAACCAAAACCATTCTGTGAGCCTGTGAATTTCCAATTAGCACTTTAGAGCCTCAATTCTGGTAAATCCCACACTCATTTAACTGGATGAACATGATGTTTGCAGCAGGAAGATACAAAAAAGTGAATAGCCTATCTATAGTCAAATATCTGCTAATCCAACACATGTATGTTTCTCTGCTTCTCCCTACTCATCACAGCTGGGGAAAAAAAAATATTTCTCTCTGTTAATATAAAATTTATCCCTTCATTAAGTTCCTTATGGGGAACAACAACAAAGACAGGAATTAGTAAGTAAATGTGTTAACAAAAGGAAAGGGAAAACTTACTAATTAAATTTCTGGAATGACACCCAAATTAACAGCAGGAACATGTTCAGTTAGTCATCCCCAACCATCATTTCCTCCAGGTTGTAACATATGAGCTCTGACTAAGGATCTGAAAATTACACAAGCAGGAGACTGGCTTTCACCTGAGCCTTCAGAAGATTTCCAAGATTAACAAAGGAGGTCAAGTTTCTTGCTTAATTCCTTACAAGGAGCAAAGAGATTTGAGAATCAACTCCATCCCACCACTATGAAGAAAGGGGCTCTTGCAAAGAAGACTACATAAATTTTTCACATTCAATGCATAGAACTGTGTACGTGTAGGGTCTGGTGGAAGACTGTTGCAAACTATAAAGTTGTACTGCTTTGCAGTTTCACAGAATTTTTAAAATTTTCTCATTTTAAAGTCTTTAATTTCCACTAATGTTAAAAATTTTAAACTACTTTAAACATGTGGATATCTTACCTACTTCCTGGCCTAAGGACTTCTGTGTCCAGCTAACCTATAAATACTGTTTTCTTGAGAATTTTGTGGTTTGTTTTGTTTTTAAATTCTTAAACTGACATAGCTGCGTTTACTGATGGTTATTTAATTTTCTCTCATTTTGAACAGATGAAGGCCTGACTGTAAGGCAAGTAGGTGCATTAGGTCAGAAATGAGGGCAGGGCTCACCTCCATCATGCAGAAGCCTGACCCATGCTGGTGACGAAGAAAGAAAAACCAGAGGCACTTCTGAGCCAGGGACAGAAATCAAATACCTACAGCAGAATGAACATCTGTTCAGATCATTCAATTTTCACATCTGCATTCCAAGTATGTACTTTTGCTCATGTACCGCAACTACTCTTCTAATCAGAGATGGCCTCAAGTGTAAAATCAGCCACAGGATCCACTGCCAGCTGTCTCCTGTAGAACTCTCTGTCAGTTTCCCGTGGATTTATGGACAGGAGCACAGTTCTGCTTTCATGTACCAGCCCTATATCTTTAGTATTATCCTACCTATGCAATAAATGTTTAATAGCATCCAGGACCTTTCATTCCCACACCCTGTATACTCAGTTATAAGCACTTATCACTTACAGCAATCCTAAAGGATAAAATCCCCTCTCTGTGAACAAACAGCAGATGCCATGAGAAAACTTGCAAATCAAGAAAAAAAATTTTACAGCTTTATTCGCTATCAGAATCCAGCCAACATTCTTCTTCACTCAGTAACCCTCGGCCAAGTTACAGCCTGCTATTTGCAGCGTCACTACTGAAGCTGGGAGGTGTTCCCAGGGGGAACTCATTTTCCAAAGGCATAAAAGCAGTCCTTGTCCCCATGGATACCCACAATTCAGTGAACTGGAGCTGTGGAACACGCTGAGGAAGATTTACTTATTAGCCTGAGTCATTGTTAGAAATCTGCAGAAAATTAGGAATTCAATTCAGACCTTTACGGCTAAATTTGGCACAGTAGAAGAGGCTGAGTGTGCTTTATTGCTGGTTGCAATCATAGCTTGCTGCTGTCTAAATTGATTAAGGTATACCTCAAAGCCTTACAGCAGAGAAACACTGGGATTCGTATCTTCCATTGAATCTCAGAACTTCAGCAGTTCATCCTGCAAGGGCAGGAGGAAGGGGAATCAATACCCCAAATCTCCAATCCCAAAAGAGCCACAAACACAACAAAGAAACACAACACCATGGACAGACCATGTGTTTTAGAGGTGAAAGCTTCCCAACATAACCACACTATGACAACCAATGCTTAAAGAAAAGAAGTTCTTGCCAGGAGCAATTAAAATTAACTTCAGGTAGCACCTCCTTAACTTCCTTAATTACCAGGGCTTCACAGGTTCCACATAAGCTTGGGATTGCAGATGACATACCAAAACAGTTCTGACTTGCCTCACAAAACACCTTTTTCAAAGGAAACTCTGAAATCAATGCATGAAAAAAGCTCCAGGACACTAGATCCCCCCTGAAAGGAAAAGCCCTAACCACAAAAAAACCCACTTCAGGCATGTCATGAGAACCTGGTATTTCAGTATTTTCTGGAATCCCATCTGAGCCCAGCATTTACTGAAGTTTAAGCAATAATTGGTTGTGTTTTTAAAAACCATTTTGCTTCACCTATTTCCTGTAACCCACAAACACAGTTACTGGGCAGATAAATTACCTTCATTCCAGTGCTGGACTTGTCAGCACAGGAGGGATGCTCCAGCTACCCCTTGGAGGCTCAGTCCTGGGCTGGACCACGGGCAGGAGTAGAGACAGACATTTCAGTGCAGCTGCCTAAAAAAATCACCTTTAGAGAGGTGGAAATGGGGGAGAGGAGCCAGAGATAATCCACTGCCCTTGAAGGGCTGTGCTTCCTGGTGTGCTGTGACCATTAAAACCCATCTCAGCACCAGCCCAGCAGCAGAGTGCTCATGTGCTGGGAGGAACTATCTCCTTTGTGCTTCTTCCATCTCACCTCCTTACTCTAGCCAAGTTTGCAAATTAACTTATTGTATAAGTATGAAATTCCATTATATTTTCTGGTCTAGTGGAAGGTCTTGGGAGTTGGAAGACGATCTCTGAGGTCACTTCCAATTCAAATCATTCAAGGATTCTATGATCTGCTTTGCTGTGTGTTTGCTACACAGACATGGTATTTTTCCTAAAGAAGAGAGATGCCACCCCTTGCCCACCAGAGAGCCTCCCAGAGAAGCCCTACCACCCTCTGCAGCCTGAGAGGAGGCACCAAAACTGTTGTTATTTACCCAATGCTACCAAACAGCATGCAGACATTAATGATCCCTTGGCCAATGAGCTTCACCAACCAAAATAAACAGTGCAAAGAATTAGCAGAACAAGCCAAGTTTGATTTAGCTTTGCTCTGTCAAAGTTTAATCTTGGGACAGCATTCAACCCTGCCTTTCTAACAAGAAAACAGCATCTTCCTCCCATTATTGCTACCATTTCCCGTCTAGTTATATCCCAGCAATTGCATACTTCAATCTGTAGAACGCTCTTAAAGTGAAATATTCGTACCAGTGAATTAATCATAGTCCACTGGAACCCTATGCAGGCAATAGGATGCTCAGTTGTCTGAGATGATGACTTCGGAATGGTACACCCCAGTCCAGTTCCCCACAATGAGACTCTCCAAGACGAACACTGCTTTCTCTCACTCCCCTGTTTCCCCCTGCCCTCTATGGCAGGATGGAGAGTAGAGTATGTATTCTCTGACTCTCAAATAAAGCCCTTGGACTGTGTTGCATTTGTCAGTGAACCCCAGGTTAGGCAGCCTTACCAATCCTAGAAGATGTGCATGGAATAGCCCTTCAATCCTTGTGATGACATCCCTGAAGGGTTGGAAGTCTTCAATTACACACTAAGTACATTTATTTTAGGAAACTACCTCAAGTTTAAATCAGTAAGAAAATCACCACAAACCCACAAAACACCCTAGGATTCCTCACCAAACCAGACAGATGGAGTAAACGGTAGGCGAAATTTTCGCAGTTCATCAAATCATCTTTCCTCACAGACACGAATATACCTCTAATGTGATCACTCTTCTAATAAAATCACCTTGTGTCAAATAAAAGCAGCACTAAAAAGCCATTTCTCACCTGATTCTGCGTTGAGCCCAGGAGAGCACTGAGCATGAGATCTCCTTGGCCACTGAACCACAGAATCCCCTGAGTTGGGAAGAACCCACAAGGATCATTGAATCCAACACCAGCTCTGCTCAGCCACGCCAACAATGTCACCTGGGCATCCCTGGCAGCCATGTCCAAAGGCTCCTGGAGCTCTGGCAGCCTCGGGGCCGTGCCCATTCCCTGGGGAGCCTGGGCAGTGCCAGCACCCTCTGGGAAAGAACCTTTCCCTGAGATCCACCCTAAAGTTGCCCTGGCCCAGCTCCATGCTGGTCACTCAGGTCCTATCACTGGTCTCCAAAGGGAAGAGATCAGTGCCTTCCCCTCTCTCCTGTCCCTCAGTGCTGTGGTGTGTTTTGCTTTGAATCCATGTTTGCCTCCTGTTCTCCTCCCTAATCCCCTCCTTTTCCCAGTTGCCAGTTTTCCCAAGCCCTTCCCTAAGATCCTCCCTTCCATGTTGTCAATCCTCTCTATCCCTACCCCTTTCTCCAGAGAGTTCTGTGTCTGTCTTGTTGCCCTAGACACTCCATTTGTTACTTTGCATTATTCCACCCCACCCCCCCCC